>JAWWLV010000053.1:8683304-8694165 GCA_035041135.1 Platyrinchus mystaceus | reverse complement strand
CTTGGACAATGGCAGTGAGGTCCTCAGGACGTAGGTTTGTTTCGAGTGACCTTCTCTTAGATGGATGGCCTTAGGGGATGACGAGCTCCATTTGCCCGGGGGACCCTGAAGCAGGACCGAGAATCGAACCTGCGACCTTGGCGCTGAGAGCGCCGCATCTTAACCACTAGGCCACCAGGGGTCCCCACTCACTGCTAAACTGTGCCAAATTATTGCTCATTTCTGACAGATGTTTCTGTTTAAAGCGACAAGGAGCTGTATGGATCATTCCACCTCAACTGTCTCAAAAGCCAGCCCAGCAACTCCAAGAGTGAGAAATTTGTAAGGAACAAGTGAAAAACCTAATTAGATCAACACACAGAATTTGGATCAAGATTAGAGAATCTGACATGACAATGGGATTAGACTATTTACAAGACATAACAAAGTTTGGTTATTTATCACTTCACAACCAGTTTCACAGTACAAGAGGGAAGCAGTGGAAAATCAGCACAACAAATGCAGATATGAGAATATCGTTGTTTCAGTTTAGTGTGTGCTCCCTATTGATGCCAAGCTCTATGGAACCACAGTCAAGAAAAAACACTGCAATAGCAGAAGGAAGTAAGAACTGGATGCATAGCAATGAAAATAAAAAAAATAGAAAAGCCTTACATCCAGATACAGGTAGTTGCATGTGTACAAAAAGGCTGCAAATTAAATAAGTAATTGCAGACAACACAGTTGGAGCTATCCACATTGAAAAATTAATGCAAACAAACACCCGGGTAGACTTTGCAATGACATTGTCATTTTTGTTTCTACACCTCCGTTCCAACCAAGTTCCAACTTAGTTCTATACTTAAAAATGTAATATTGTATGTTCCAACATATTTAAAAAATGGGGCTGAAAACCAAAAAGCCCCTTTGTCACTTGCCTCCCTTGACAGGTCGCCTGTGGGACTGAACAGCATGTAAGAGGGGTGGCTGAGTCAAAGGAATCTCAAGCTCATGTCAAACTAGAAGACAACAATGACAGCAGAGCTCAACAATACACAGCATGGTTGCATGAACTAAGTTCCCAGTCTTCACCAAGGGACACTTTGCTCCAGCTACTGACAGGTCACAAAAGGTGTAGGTGGTATTTAGGCCAACGAGAAACTGAGCCTGGCCCTCAGCAGTCCTGCTGTCCTATTTCTGATCAGATACTCCATACACCTTCTCCTCCCACATATGGAAAGCCAGGCTTGGAAACACACTGAGCAATGCTCCTCCAGTGGCAGGAGTCTTTATGCATCACTTTCCTGCTCACTGCCTCTTGTATCATGAACAAAGCCACCTGAGCCTGCCTGAAGGAAGCTCGTTTTCCGTAAATATTCTCTCCCTGCTCGTCTGGGGACCAGACACAGACAGTGCACTGCAGGCTTCACACAAGCAACACAATCTGGTCCCATTCCAGATTATTAAAGCCTAAGGCTTATTTCTACTCCTGGCATCAGCCATGATGACCTGGTCACATACAACAACAAGGTTTTAAAGAAAGGAAATTGAGAGCACTGCAGAGGAACTGTACAGGTGGACCTATACCTCTGCAGCACCAGCAAAGAAGAAAAGGAAAAAAACGCCTCACTTGTTGCTTCTCAGTATGAGTACAAGGTATCTTTTGCTTTCTATTTTAATTGTAATTCAGAGCATCTTTTTGATCTAAATTCAGACAGCACCTAGTACAGTGGAAGTCTCAGGTCACGTCCAGAGAGGCTACTTACCCACAGTCAGTCAGAATCCACCAGCACAAGGTACCATTTCTACACTGCACCACCAATCCCAGCAGTGAAGCTGTGCTTCCCAAAGCCTGTACAAGTCATCCTGGAGGAGGCAGGAATCACAGCACACTTTTCATTCTATGACTCAAGAAGCTTAAGAGATTACAAGAGTATTTACAGTTTATCACTAACTAAACTGCAACACCAAGCAAAGTAATTAAGTAATGATATAAATATTTCTGGGACCTTGTACTACATGGAAGTGCCTGTAATAGGAAGAAAATACATTCACAGCAGAAGGAAGTGCAGTGTTGACCATCAGGATTTAAAAGCTTCTTTCAGGGCAATACCATATCAGCTGATAGTTAATGAGCGGGTTGCTCCATCCCAAGGTGTAACTGTCTAATGGGATGGCCACTTACATTTTAGCACAGCTGCCAGGAATGGAAAGTTTGGGCTGGAGCTAATAAAAGTGGAATAGCAATGAAAGAGGCACAAAAGGTGGGTTTTTCCCCTCAAACTTCTTCATCACATTCTAAACTTTATTTGTAACTAGTAGTGTATCTAAAGGAACTTATGTTAACAGCCTGTGTCAGTGTTGATCAGTGCTGACAGCAATAAAAGGACAGATTGCAACAGCAATAAGAACACTCCTAAGTATACTGCTCAATTCTTCCATACATGTTTCAAAAATAATTGCTCTTAATCAAATTAAGTATGAGTTTTTGACACAATTAGCTTTTTACCTGGAGGTCTGGTGGTCCTGATATGAAAGGAATATAGATATACATCAGTTCTGGTTTAAGTACTGCATTTAAGAAATAGATGAAAAAAATAAATCCTTCTCTCAAGCTCATCTTATAAATCTTATTAGTGAAAGATATTCTGAGATAACACCAAAAAGGCACCAGCATCTTTTCTTTCTTCAGTGACTTTTGATATGGTAAATCATCATGTCTAGCACCTATAATAGCATTGCAATATTTCTATTGCTCTTCACTAAATACTGCCTTTTCTTTTTTTTTTCTTTTTTTTATAGAAGTAAGTACACACATAGATAAAAAGGAGAGAGGATGGAAAATATGAGATAGAAGCAGCGTTTAAACAATATGAGTTTTTAAAAAAATACATGTTCTCCAAGCCCATGGCAACAGCAACATTTCAATGGTACAACAGAAAAAACAAATAGTTTTTGAGCAGCCTGGTGGAAAACCAGGGTGTCCTGTGGGGTAAGGTCCACTTTTCTTTGTCAGTGGATTAGCAGGATGCTTTTTTCGTCCTGCTTGGTTGTAGGAACCTGATAGTTTTAAGCCCTTTCTTGCTTAACATTCGGTGGAAGCTGGCCCATGTGGGCCAAAATTGCAAGTGGGCAGGAAAAGCAGACAGCTGGCATTGGCACAGCATCCTCATCTCCTCAGGACAGCCAACAAAAAAACCCTACCCCAGGGACTGAGCCAAGAATGGACAGCATGGCATTTTTCAGACAGGAGGGCCATAGTTTCGTATGGAAGGAGCAGGCTGTGCTCTCAGGTGTTTACACACAGGTGGTACCGAGTCCAGGACCCACAGAAACCACCACTGACACAGGCTCCAAACCAGAACTCCTCCAGTTCAGAACTCCTCTTTCAGAGACCTTCAGTGTGGGAAGTCTGCAAACCCACCTTGCAGCTACTGTAGGAGAGGTAAGAGAGACCATTAGTATCTGTAAAACATTCTTCCCATTCAAGTATAAGCAGCTACACTGGCAAACAACATTAAACTACACTACTGTGGGCAGCTAATAAAAACTGCTACTGAGCTAAAACATGTCAATTACATCCCAACACCAAAGCTGTGAATTTTAATTTCTTGTAGCTGCTGAGACGACTAAGACAAGTGCTTTACACCAGTGCAGTTCCAGGGCTGCAGGTCCTTGTCTCTCCATACTCGCCCTTTGTGCTGGGAGGAATGCCACCCATTGACAGCTTAGCTACTTCTGATACATAGCACACAAATATCTTCATCATTAAAAAATAAAGAAGTCCTTTATAATCATTGTAACTCATGAGACCAAAACCTGCTAAGAAAGGCTTCTCTAGTTCACAGCTTAAATGGGAAAATTTCAGCAGCCTCATATGTACCCAGTATGGTTTAATTTCCCCCAGAGATATGTTTCAGATCATAGGTAGGCAAAGCAGATCATTTGTCCTAGTTCCAAACTAGTGCATGCTACTCTCCTTCAATCTCAATTAGCCAGTAAGAAATTTATTTAGAAAGCTGACAGGAACTATTTGGGGGATTAATGATCATTGATTTATGAATATTGAGCAGTGTTTCAATAATCCAAGCAGAGTGATCACTTGTAGCTGAAGCCAGTTCTCCCAACCACTATAGTCTGTAGCAATAACTCAAAGGCAGTTAAATGATTCTGATTTATGACCTTAACCTACAGGGCCCAGTACATTTGCTCTATCAGTGTGTAAATTCTAAAAACGTGATTCCCTGCACCTCTAAAGAGCCAATTTAAGTCAACATTATGCATGAGCTGAGCATGCTTGAATTCTCAGATCTCTTATTTCACTCATTAAATTTGCACTGAACATCTTGCAATTAAAATTTCATATAGATTTTTTCTTATGATTGACATTTGGCCTTGGCAAAATGAGTTTAAATTTTTTTTCTCTAAAGGTTTAGAAGGAGATAGATTGATCTAGACATTGTTTTCTGCAAGATGATGATGATGGAGCACTAATGCTTTTATTAGCATGTTGAAAAGCCTCCCTTTTTGCTGGAAGACTGTCTATCACTGGTAAGTGAGAGCAATTCAGTAATCACAGCCAAAGCTACAGCTACCACAGCAGCATCAAACGTGTTGCTGCAGTCCACGTGACCCTTTACCATTTTTAGGCCAACATCTTTAACTGGGGTGGAACAAATTCGGCCTTCCGGTATAAACCAAAACGTGTTCATCTGAAATGAATGAACAGCAGCTCTAATATTTGATTTTGAAAATAAGCCCAGGACAACTGGAAAAAGCAGAGAAGTATTAAAGTGATTTCAAGTCCTGATCTGAAATTAACTACTTGGATTGACTCAACACTAGATTTGTAGTGCTAAAATCAGACTCATTTTATCTCATGTTCTGTCCTTCAGGCAAGGAGTTCATAGGAAGAACAGCTGTACCCTTTAGCAATCCCATGCAGACCTTCTTCAGAAGACAGACGCCACACCAAGGAGTTCACAGACTAGGGACAAACACCATGGCTGCCCGGAGAAGAATCATTTATGCCTCAATAAACCAATGGCTCAAGAGGACTGCAGTATTAAGAGCCCATGGATGGACTGTACTACAGAGGACAGCTCAAGGAAATACAAGGTCTTTTTGCAGAAATGCAGCTCCTAGCACAATTACGCATTGACTTCATATAGGACTTGGAGTATTAGGGTCATGCCAATAATCAATAACCAAGCATATGCTGCAGCAGACATGCTAGTATCCATTTTGTACCTTGAGAAGCAAATCAAGAGGAAAATGTTTTAAAAACCTAAAGAGTTGACTAAAGGAAGCATCTCCTGGGCTGGAGAAACATGAATCACAATATCCATCTAGATCCACTGGCCGATGGAAACTGCACCGGAGATAGCATTTTAACCACTATTTCCCAACCTGCTGGCCAAGAAATTATTCATCTGTCTGTGCAGGTTGTCACATGCACAGAGCTGAAGCAGACCCCAAGCTTATATGCTGAACATGTAAGTGGTAAGAGAAGGCACCCTCCTTGTCACATCACAGGAACACTCAGGAACACTGCAGACTGGCAAGGAAGAATGTTTAAAGAATACACATCTACCATTTCCAGTTTAACCACTCTTCATTCCATCCAGCTGAGCCCAGTATTTGCCTATCAGCAAATTATAAGCAAAGGAAATAAGCAAAAATTTGTCTCACTATGGGAAGAGATCAATAGTGTACCTACATTCCATTACGTAGCTAAAGGAAAAATCCAGTGTACTAGCTCTGAAGAATATCAATCTTGCAGCAGTGGCCAAGGCATATTTTACTGCAGAATAGTAAAGTCTTAACAGTCACAGCATAATTACACTAACATACCGATAATTTAATATCATCTCTCTGAAATGAAATTTTGTTTCCATGGCCAGTCAATAATTCTGTCTCATCTTAGTGATGAATTGAGCATAGTGAATAATTTGTTATGAATAATTTATTCTCTGCATTTCACCTTTCATCTCTCTTTGAACATTTTGTGAAATTCTGCAGGTATACATTACACAGAACTATTCACAAATAACTCATGCTTGCAGACTATGTGTTGACAGTTCATTGAAAATATTCAAACTGATTTGCCACTTGGTTACCATTTACGAGGTGTTGTACCTGCTGCATCACTTGGCAGTTTAACCAAGCTGTGCTCCCAGTTGTTCAGAAAACTACAATTCTAGTTCAATATCAGATATTTAAGCTTGGAATGTACGTTATATATAATTTCTCCCTTTTTTCAGGAGTCCTTCAACTGGACTGACAAACATATAATGAAGCCATGACCCAGTGGAAGCCAATTCAGAATAATTCACCTATTTTAGAATTAGGAAGAGAAATGTCTGGAAACGGTCAACAGCATAAGAGGGGGAGAAGTACCAGGAGGAAAGGCAGGCCCAGAGCTGGCAATGGACCATTCAGGATCTCAGGGCACTCAGGTGTTGAAATACTGAGGCCTCTGACTCTTCAGTACTATACAAGCTGAGAACATTCACACTGAGTTAAGCTACAGCTTGAGCATGTTCCGTCTTCTGAACTGCTATGGAGTCACCAGCTTAAAACAGTTGCTGTGAGCAGCTACACCACGAGTGTGAGAAAGCTGGTGGGCAGGTACACAGCCCCACAGCCCCTGGATTAGCAACAGTGGTGCTGTAAACAGTTGGCAAATGCCCTTCAGTAGTGACAGGAGATACACAGTCCTCACAGGGGACACGGAACCGATGGATACAGCACACCTTTGGCTAACATACCAAAACTGAGGCGAGGGAGGCACTTTTTATGATTTGGTGGGGGGAAGGCTTTTTTCGTTTATTTCTATGATTCTACCACTTCTACTTGCTACTGCATGGCTTTAGACTCTCCATAGGTAATGTAATGTGACCAACAAAATAGCACTGCATGAAGCCAAAATAAAGATCCAGACTATGGAAAAATGAAGTCAGTAAACGTATAACCTGATCTCCGAAGTATGGTTATAGAAAACCCACAATTCATTTTATATTGTTGTGAGTTGCTTTAGAAATGTCAGATAACTTCACTAAACAATTAATGATTATTTAACTTATGGAAATTGAAGTCCTCAGAATGATGAGTCTATTTCATATTTTTATTATAACAACAGTAAGATTTACAGAACTGTTAAAGAATAATTCTTTAGCTTCACACACTTGTGTAATTATCTTAAGAATTGAAATGTAATCAATGATACAATATGGTTATAAGTAATTAACCACCTAATTAAAATCTAGAAATCAAAAGTAATTCATGTTCAGACAAAATTGTCCTTCACAGCTGGATTTCCGTAGTCCATGAACCTAAGCAATACTGAAAATGGAATAAATAAAGAGACGCTTAACACTTTTTATGGGAATGTGCAATGTGAAGCAAAAGAGGAAGAACAGCCTAGAACATTCCATGCTGATTAGTGTTCAGTTCAGTCACTGCTGAGATGTCATGTTACTTTGCTAAGTTAGAACTAAGCTTTCGAAAGAGGGAGATGAGGAAATGTTGGGAGCACAAGGGTTTGTGCAGTACTGGAGAAATCTTTGCGTATTCTGAACACATACAATTAAAACATGCAGCATTAAAAAAAAGAGAGGGGGGAAAGAAAGTTTGAAAAGTTTCAAACATTAAGCTGAAGAAGTCTTATTTGTTCTCCCTGACCAGCGCGCTGTATTTGGTGAGGAAAAGCAGCAGCATCTCATTGCATGGCAGCAAAACATTTCTGGATTCAAGGAGCAAAAGCCTATCAGGGAGAAATCAACACATTTTGAAGGACTATCAAGCTTTTCAACAACAACTTAAATTTGTCATTCCACAATCTCAAACTAAAGAACTAACAGTCATTACTGCCAGTTTATGTGGACTCAGAGACAATGCTCTGCCTCAGGTTAAGACAAATTGTGATAAAAGCAACTGAAAAATATACAGTAGCATGACTGAGTTCAGGCATTGCAGGGAGCTCCCAGATTTAAGACATTATGCTAGAGAATTATTGCCGTCCAAATTTACATAGGCCTTTAAATAAGATTTGTTGTCATGGATTCTAAACTTTAGATGAAAGAAAAACGTCAGATTAAAGACCTTCAGTTTAATTGCAGGGTAATATTCTGCACTTGACAAAGGCTCTGTATATGTATATTGAATGGGAGTCACCGAGAACCTGTGCCAGACTGTTCCTGTGGAGAAAAACTGAGGCCCTGGTCTTACAAAGAGCTTGAGTCACTTTTGCTGCAGTTCAGCAAGGTAAGCACTTGCTTTCAGCTCATCCCGATTGAGCACACCTCGGCACATACCACTAAGCACTTAATGGGTAACACTGGTGTCACAGGCTTTTAAACACCTGCACAGGTGACCTCCTGACACTCTAAGCTGAGTTTTGCTAGACACCTCTCCTGATGGGCCGTGCAGGACCTGTGATGTGTTAGTTTTGACTAATGCAAAACTTTTCATAGGCTATGGACCACTGACAGCCTCTTCTCCTTCAAATCCTGTTATCGTAGGAAGGGCTATATATAGGATATATATTTATGTCATGTCAACTCTTTGTTCTAAACAGTCAATCTCATAATTTCTTCACCCCCTCTCTCCATCCTGGAATAATGAAAGTATCCCATTCTTTTAAGTTTTTGAGATTTTATGACAATTCCTACAGAACTGCATTAATCTTTCAATACACAATATATTACTACAAGAATTGTTTGCTGTAACTACGCAAATGGAATAATCTTTTGTATCAACTGAATAACAGATTTAAAGAGTTTCAAACTTTAGTGCACATCTCAAAAAAACAAACTTATGTTTCTTCCAAGTGTGCTCATTCACAAGCCATTTGTAGACAAGCAGAGAATAGATCATTAATCTCTGATTATGTTCCAGTGGTTTGCTCCCTTGCCTTTCCCCCCCACCCAGCCACCAGTCTGAGTGAAAGGAGGTGGCTGCAGGAGAGCAGCCCCAGAAACTGGCAGCTGTGCCTTGGGTGCACAATGAGGCACTGCAGGTGATTGCAAACTTCTTTCTTCCACTTAAACCCGGATAGTTCTCTGTCACATTACTTTGCTAACTTTCTCCGTGCTCATTTTTAATCACTATGATTTCAATCTTCTCCACCTACTGTGGACAATAAATTAAAAAGAGGAACTATATAATCAGGGCAAAACTTTATTATTAGGTTTTTTTCTTATTTGAAATGCCCAGTACTTGCTATGCTGACTGATGTTCTTTGGTCAGTAAATAATACCACCTGCTGAGCCAAGTATGTGCTTGGAATGAACGTGTACTCTTAAGTGCTTCAAAAAGACCATTATTTTCCCCTTAAGTTCCCTGCTTTTTTTTTTTTTTAAACAGAGTTTGAAGCAGCCTATCTCATTTCTAGGATGCACAGACCACACATGGATTTTTACAACCACTATTGTACAAGTTAATTAAGCCAGGACAGAAGGCACATACAAGCATTAAATGAGCTACATTTGCCTTCACACAGATGCAAATACAAAACTTGCATGTACACACTCACTCCTCTCCACACTCTCTCCATCTGCTGCTAAACTATCCCAAGCTCTCCCTAGCGTGGGAAAGCCCAGAAGAGGAGCACAGTGCTCAATCAGAAGACCTTGTATAAAAAAGGGTAAACCATGTGACTGGTCTTTTTCCCCCACCATTATTTCACAGAAACACGGTGTCACTGAGGTTGGAAGGTATCCATGGAGATCACTTAGTCCAGTCCCCCTGCTCAAAACCTACAGTAGTTTGCTAAGTACTGTGTCCTATTCGGTTTTGAGTATCTCTAAGCCTGTCCCTTCAGACAACCTGCTCCAGTGTTTGATCACCCTCTTGCAGTAAAATAGCTTTTTCTTAGGATTAAATAGAATTTCCTGTGTTTCAGTTTGTGCCCACTGAAGACCCATTTTGTGTACCTTAATCAAACCTCTCTTTTTAAGTGACTTTTCTTTAAACTAAATATCCCACTGGTCATTATCTGTACCAAAGGGGATGAAGTTTCATTAAGATCTATAAATCCACATCACACCAGCCAGCACAGCTCAATGATCAAAAATATTGTACACCATGATAAGCTGCAGCCCTGTAGAGTTTATCTTGCCTCCTGGCTATCTTCAAGAGGCATGTGCTTCTAAAGGACTTAGTCTCCTTAGATGCTTTCAAGTAGTTCAGATCAATGTTGTCCCTTAGTCAGGTCAGGATTGTTTATTATTTGCCCTAATGGTCAAAAAGATGTTTAATCTCATCACCTCTACATGTGCTGGTGCAAAGGTGTATTACAAATGCTACCTGTTTTCCAGTGCCATTTTAGTAGCAGATTAGGAGTGACAAGAAAACACAAAATTATACTGAAAGTGACCCTACAGATATTGCTAAACTCTGTCGCAAGTTTTCACAAAGAAAAGGTATGCAGTGACTCGATTCTTCTGTCATGACCAGATATAAGCAGCACTGGCATATTAACTGCACAGTTCTATGCTTACAAGGAAAAGTGAGGAACAGAACTAACAGATTCTCTAAGGACCCTTGCAAAGCTGTACTGCAAGGTCAGAAATACAAATTCAACTGATTATTACATATACTAAGAACCGTCCTCTTAAATATATCAACTATCTATATCTATCAACTATCAATTATCTATACTAGTTTCTTATAATTATATAAAACAAATAAAAAACTCCCAAAGCACAATATTTGTCTACTTTACAAAAGAGAAGTCCTTAATTTTCTTCATTTTTCTCCATGTAGAATTTACTGTGTTTTTATCTGTCCTATTTTTTTTGTTCTTAACAGCTAGGGATCACCCATGGCAAAAAAGAAAAGAAAATAATTTTGATTACCACTTCCATTCTGTTATGAGAAG
>JAWWLV010000053.1:8655315-8677918 GCA_035041135.1 Platyrinchus mystaceus | reverse complement strand
TTGGAGACCTGAAACAAAAATAATTTAATAAGGGACTAGAATTCCATTATTTGTTTAGGCAGCCTCTTTTCATGCTGTATATTGTAACTAGGAATAATTAACTTCAAAGTCCTTGATCTTTGGAAGCTTTTTCGCTAATATTATTAGTAGTAGTAATAGCAATTCACATTCACTCTCCCCACTTGCCTTTTCCTGGTGTAAGCACTGCAGTGCCTCCAGGCACCCCCGTGCTGTCCCAGCACAGAAGGCTGGGTTTAAAAGCTGCTGCTTTCTGCTTTGGCCAGTGGCGCAGTTGGGCAGCAATGAAGAGCTCTGCACACACCACAGGGACGGCCTGTCCCAGCCTCCCCGGGGCAACCTCGGGGCTGCCTTGTGTTGCCCATTTGCACAGCAGGAAAGGGATGAGGCAGGAGGATCCCAGCTCCTGGGATAGGCAGGTGTTGTGCAGGGAGAGGTGGGAAGCTTTGGGGCACAGGCCTGTGCTAAGAGATGGAGCAACACTGAAGCAGCTTTCTCACTTCACTCATCTGTGCTAAGGGCACAGCCTGAAACACCAGAGAAAGCACAGTCATGTGCTGTCAATGCATGAAGCACCAGCACCTAAACTGGTGCATGCATGGACCCAACGCTGCCAGCCACATTCCCAAAAGATGGGCCTGGAGTTCAGGATGGCAATTTGCCTTAGAGAGAAAACCACTGGGATCATGAGTTCAGTCCCATCACCCAAACAAAACACTTGGCCACACTCTAGTATGGTACAAGTCTTCATATGTTTTTTTTACTTCTGTATTTCCATTTGTTGTTTACATGATGGTCCTACGTCCTGCCATTGTTCAAGCCTGCTTGGCCCGGCAGATGAACCTTAGGATTAAAGGGTAGGCTCAGTTCAGTGCAGGCTGTGTCTCACCTAAAAAAATCCATTGCGCAGGCTTGAAAGGTAAAAAGACCTTTCCCAGATCTTGGTTCGTGAAGACTGGCCACGTTTACATGATGGTAGCAGTTATCTATGCCAGGGGGTGCAGCCCCTCCCTGCTGCTGATGGGAGCTGAGGCAGGACTGCATGCGATGCAAACCTAGTTCCAAACAGGGTTCAGAAGGACAACTGGCTGAACAGCCAGTCACAGAGCTCTGATCAGCTGGCCAGGGGCAGCAGGAGCTCTGGGAATAAGTGCAGCATCCTCCAAGACAGACTCCTGGGATAACACACTCCACATTGGACTGCACTGCTTGATTTGACATCCAGACTGTCAAGTGTCAGACAGACTGTCCCTCAACCTCTCATTCAGTACATCCTGCTACAGGGCTCTATTCATGGCTGTGCCTTGCTGGACCTTATTCTTACAACTTTCTCCTACCTTCCTTTTCAGTCTCGTACAACCTATTCACACACCTTCTAACACTGCTAGGACATGAGAATACTGTCTGCGCAAGAAAAACAGATCTATTCTCCTCCCAAAACATTTCTAAAACCTTTTATATATTCAAGTCTTTTGGACTTGTGCTATTCTGGATGCCTACCTTGGTAAACCAAAGCAAGGCCCTAAAAGGCCCTGAGTTATCAACAGTTGCTGTAACAAGGAATAGAGGTAAACATATCAATACATTTCAAAAACTACACACAATTCAATTTATCCATGTTGCATCCCACTCCTATATGTGAGTGTCAAAACAGTGAAAATGAAAGGCCTCTGTTTCTTTAAAGACAGGAACAAAACATAATACACATTTCATTTGCAAATAGGATTCCTCAGAGGAAAGAATTCCAGCCCATCTGCCACACACACATTTTTTTTAAATTCATGTGCAAAATAAGGCTTATGCGCACATAATAAAGAAGACCCTAAAGACAAATAACCCCCTCTGTTTCCTGGCTAAACTATTATCAGTCTGTACACTACTGAGGTAACAACCCTTTATTTTAAGTAAGGCTGGCATAAATGTTAGTTGCAAGTAGTTAACATCCTAAACTGATGAATGATTAGGTCAGCTCAGCCTCTTTCAATTTAAAAAGTAATTTGTCCAAAGCCAAACTGACAGGAGATACAACTCCAGATGTAACACACTCCAGTAACGTGTAAAGACACAATGGCAGTGAGATGAAAAAACATCATGGCGGATCAAGACGACTTAACTGTAACTTCCCAAGTTTTGATGACAGTATAAACACTGGTAAGGGAAAGTTTCCATGGTTTTGGACTGCAGATACAGGGGGTTTTTGTTTGTTTGACTATATTTTAATTCTTCTCATACTGAATTCCCAACCAGATCAGACAACTCAAGCATTAGAGCCTCAAATAAAATAGCAAAGACATAAAATACCAGCACGCACACCCAACCCACCTGTAATCAAAGGCCTCCTCCAGAAAGTTCACCACAGAGAATTCTGAAAGGGGAACAAATAGCAAACAGACCTGGGTGGGTAATAGGAAGGATGGCTAAGCATTGGCCAAGGCATTTGCTGTCTGCTGAGCAAGAATACAAACCTCTCTGAACAACAGTTTAGGTGTTCACTTGATTTGCTTTCTGCTACCCACTATGAAAGTCCTGTCTCATCCCTCCAGGTAGACAATCACTAGCATATAATTGTACAAGTCTAAGCAAGCTGGTTGTGTTTTCCTAAACTTCGACAGAGAAGTGGGTATGTCCAGAGGGAAATTCATCACCTCTTAAGCAAGGGGTCTAAAACACTTTGCAGCATCTTAAGGGGATTCTCTGTCACCTCAGGTTGTAGAGAAAATCAATTCCCATCAGTGAAGTGGAGCTAAGAGCACTTCAGCAACTCACAAAGTTTTCAGGAAAAGCACAGCAGAGAATTTTAGAGCAGCCAGGTACGAACTGGAAGAGAGAGCCCAAGTGTGTCTCAGTTAACTGAGGGGAGCTACCTTTGTAGTGTTCAGTTGGCTGCCCTGCAGGGAGCTGTAAGCAATGCATGTGCACTCTTCACACTGCTCTAAGCCTGGCAGCTAAGCTGATGATAAAGAATTGAAAAATTAAGGAAGATCATAAAATATGCAGGTCTTGGGTTGAACACTCTGGTCCTCAAGTGCAGCTGAAAGACAACAACATTTCTAAAGGGAGAGGAAATCCCTCAACCCAGGTGCTGGATTGCCTGTTGATCCCATTTGGCTGATTACCACTGTCTCTTTGCTGGCCACACCTTGGCTTCTGTACAAATGGGTTGGAGACTCTCTTCTTCCTCGGGAGGCTGGATTCTCACACTTGTGAACTGTTATTCAAGGAAAGATATTATTAAATGCAATGCAAACTGCTCTTTACTTTGTATTAACAGACTTGTTAACATTATAGAAATAATTGCAAAATAGATAAAGCAGTTGTCTGCACTTCATACCATTTTACCCAAACAACCTTGCCTTTTTTAATGCAAGTTGTGGGTTTAAATACAGCCATTTATTCAGTACTACCAAAATATAAATCCAATATTAAAATCTGCACAAAAATAAGATTACTGTACAGCAAATATGAAAATTTTAGTAAATTTTTAAAGATAATATTAGTTTTACCAATGTCAAAATTTTATACCAAGATGTTGTGTGTGCAGGGGAGAAGAAATTCTCAGGAAATGGTACTAAGCATTCATGTTCCATTATATAAAACTTGAAAGACTGCTGCAAAATGCATTTAAATAAAAACAAAGCCATCATACAGTTGCAACAGAGCATTTTCCCCCTCCTTCGGAATAAGGATGTTTCAACACAGTTTTTCCTATTTGTTTTGGTCACATTTTTAATATCCCATGAGGCAGGATTTCTTTCAGAGTAAATTATCTAGAGGTGTTTTCGTAAGATTCAATATTTAGATGTATTGATTATTCTCCTTTGTAAATGTTTATGCTCTGGTTCCCATCACATTTTAATTCAGCTATTTGTGTCAACTGCTAAACAAGGTAACTCTGTTCCCAAAGCTTTGCACCTTGAATACTATCTGCCTTGGTGCAATCATTTGTGGGCAGAGGAGTTCCTAACAGGCTGCCTACCAAACAAGATCAGTCAAAAAAGGCCAATAGGATACCAGACACAAAAGTTCTTTACAGGTCTGGATGTCCTTTAGGGACATCTTCAACTGCTTACAGAGACTCTACAGCCAGTTACCCCAGTGCCCAGTTACCCCTTCCACTTCAACTTCTGAGGAAGGTCATCTGCAACTGTGCTCGCACATATCCAGGGTTAGAGCAGACACTGCGGCTGCAATGAATATCTGTTACCTGCTAGTCAGCTCCACCATGCACCAAAACACATCTGGCTGGCCAGAAAGAGCAGATATGAAACCAGTTCAACACCTGCTCCCTCTCAAAATCTTTACTTCTACAAGACCTTTTTTTTCCCAACACTACTAACTATAAAGCAACACTTCAACATGAACTCCTTCAGTTTCTCTGTACTTTTCTCCTTCTTTTAAACCCTATATTTTCAGCTAGATTTTTAGAATGAAAGTTCCTTTTAGCTTATTGGAACAAATCTAGAGCCAGTGCTACTTCTGACTTACAGGACATTCTTCTTTGCTTTTCTTTGTTTTCCTTCTACCCATAGAATGCCTCAGCTAACATCTCCATAAAGGTTACCTTTTTCTTACCACACAGGCAGGACAAGAATAAACACCTTATTATTGAGGTACTGTAGCTTCTGTTACTGTGTACAATCACACAGTTACAGTCATGCCAGCACTGGAAGCAAAAAGCTCAAGTTCTCTTGCAATTATTCAGTGCACAGGCAAGAACAGCTTCAGATTTCAGTTCCATGTCTTGAAGCTGTCTTTGGCAGAGAGATCACAGTTACCATCTTATTTCAACATAAGAACCATATTAATCACGTGCAGCTCACCATGACATAGCCAAATTTAATAATAAGCTACATTTTATACAAATAATTTCTGGAGATAACAGCGCCACAGAATAGCCAAGGTTAGAGACCATTCAGTCCCAGTCTGCTCAAGGAGGGTCAGCAGGCTTTGACTATCTCCATGGACACATCCTTGTCTCTGTGGCACTGAGAAGCTCACCAGTGCTGCACAGCAAGGACTGATCCTCTCCCTCAACCTTCTGGTTACACTCTTTCCAAAGCTTTGGCCTTTGTTGGCTCCTGCTCAACTTCTGGTCCACGATGACCCCTAATGACTTCTCTGCCAATCTGTCTTCCTGCCTATCAGTCCTTAGACTACACCGGGGTGTTTCTTCCAGGTTGCAGGATTTTGCTCTTCGCTGAACTTCATGAAGTTCCCATTGGCCCAGTGCCTCTCTGAACAGCAGTGCAATATGTGGTGGATCAACCATTACCCCCAGCTTTGTCCATTCTGCAAATGTGCAAAGAGTGCACTCGGTCCCACCATCCATGTTAAAACAGGATTGCTCTAGTATCACTTGATCCTGCTTCCACCTCTTGTATGCTTTTTATATTTGTGTTTGGTCAGGACCTTCATGGTCATCCATTTAGGCCCCCTATCACCTGTGTTCAAAGTCCTGCTCATCCAGTTTGTCCACTCCTGAGCTTGGAGAAGATAACCCTTAAATATTAAACAAGCAAGTCCACAAACAGGTGTAAGTCTGTGCTCCTGAAGCCCACAGTTGCAGTCCTACAATCTGCCTTGCTGCTTTCCCTCAGGATCCTGAACTCCACCATGTCAAGCTTTCTGTCTCCGAGATAACCTCCCCAAACTCACATGCCCATCCAGTTCTTCCTTGTTTGTAAGTATAAGGAACAGAGCACCTCCCCTCGTCAGCTCCTTGATCATCTTGCTCGGGAATTTTTCAACAGTGCACTTGAGAAGCTAGCTGTTGCTTGTGTCTTGCTGGGATGCCCTTTCAGCAGATATTGGGGCAGTTAAAGTTCACCATGAGGGCCCAAAGCGTCCTCTAGTTGTCTGAAGACAACCTGACCTACTTCTTCTTCCTTTTCATGTCATGGGAGACATCAAGAACAGTACTGATAATACAGGCCTGCCTGGTAATCTTGAACAGTAACTCTTCAGTGGCTCATCACCTGCCTGAAGGCAGAGCTCCAGGCATTCCTGCTGGTTTACCAAATAAAGGGCAACTTTTCTTTCCACTCTCCAGCTTGGCCTTGAATCATCCATTGCAGCAGTCCAGCTGTGTGAATATCTTAGTACCCCTCTGTGATGCAACGAGGCTGCAGACATAATACGTACAAGTGAGAGCACCTCCCCCACCATGCTGTCCTCTCAACAGTTTTTCTGTTGAAGTCCTTTTACAGCGATTAAATAAGATCCCTGGGGTATATCTCCCTCAATCCCTTTGATCGCAGGTTAAAAACGCCTCACATGTACTGCTTAATACAGTTCATACCTGGCAGGTATGAACAGTTACATTGTCACACTCAATCCTCTGAAGCCATTAATGCAGCAGAACGTGACTGACAGTGCCAGGGGTTCAGTAAGGTCCAGAGGATGAAGAGCAGGCAAGTGAAGGCGAAAAAAGAATTCTGGGGATGGCTGAGCTGAAACACTGCACAGGTCCAGACAGCAATCTGCAGAAATGCAGGTGAGGTGATCACTCAGGTGAGAGACCCAGCTGGGGTATTATTTCAACAAACTGGACTGTTTGACAGACAAGGTATTTTTAATACACAATAATTAAAAAACACCTGAGCAAGCCCTGGAAAATTTCCAGCACTGTAGATATTTCCCCCTCGCACTAACAAAACAAGCACAAACCATTTTACCTCAGCTGTGCTATGAAAAGAGGAGTTATGGAGCCACCCTGAAGGGGAATATCCCTTGGTGCTTAACCAGAGGGAAAGGAACCATATGAAAGCTAAGAAATAACCTACTTGGTAATTACCTCTTACTGAGATCTTTACATTTCTTAAATGTTTTCCAAACATTAATTACTAAGGCATGGGGGAAAATATGGCATTGCATTATGTAGAATATACTAATATATTAATTATTGTGTATGTACCACTGTTTCTTGAGCCCTTCCATACATATAGGCAGGGGTTATATATGGTTTGTGCTTCTTCCCCGCTGTAAGAGCAGACAGAATTTTTGGACTTCTTTTTCTTTTATAGTCCACTTCCTCCCAACCTAATTTGCTAAATATGGGGTTTTTTGCAATAGGAAGTGAACTAAAAATAAAACTTGTTTTAATGTAGACTTGGGGGTCCCAGAAAGCTACATTCTAAATTTCTCAGAGTGTAATATACCATAATAGCTAAAAAATTTCACCAAGCTTCCAAAACAATGAGACAACACATAGCTTTTGCCACCTCAACAGGCAGTTCCACAAGTCAAGGACACAATTTGCGCTGCCATAACCACTACTTCCAAATGCAGAAACCTATACTCAAATATTTTTTAAACTATCCAAACAAATGCCTTGAAATAAAGAAAGGTTGATTACACTAGAAATTATTAGAAATACTAAAAGCAATACTACTACTTTTCATCAAATTATCATTGTTCTGACTGTGTAAAATAAAAAGGAAAAAGACGCATTCTCAAGGAAATAACCTTAAGAGGAAAATTTTTTTTTTTCCCATCACATGGGCACTCACAATTCCTTCAAGCATGTCTCACCACTTTTCTGCACTTTCTTTTTCATCTTTTCCTAGATCAGCTCAATATACCTCTTGTAAGGAGTCCCATTTCGTTGGGAAGCTGCTATTGAATCTCAGAATCATCTTCCTGGGCTAAGTCTGTTATGACTGTTATAAGCCCAGTAAGGCACATGACATAACAGACAAAAAATATGAAGCCTGTTGCAGAATTCAGTCCTCCAGGTTCCCACAGAGCTCATCTAAATTCAGGCAGCACTTAAATTAGTTTCTATAATGGATTTAAACTGTTAGAGTGAAAATAGTGAAAGGACTTGCCATCCAGAGCTCCTCAGCACAGACTTCTCAAGAAGGTGGAAGCTCTGAAACCAAAATGCAATTAATATTAACAGGTTAATATTAACATAAATTTACTTTTGTAACTGTCATTTTACTATAGGTGCTGATTTTGAAAATCCAATTAAAAATCTAATACTTTCTGCTTAGTCTCATTAGCTTTCATTCTGTCTGACACTGAAGCAAATTAAACCCTAAGTTGTCATTTAAAGAGAGAAAGAGAATTGGTTTAATTTAAGGAAGTCACTTTTGAGGGAACAGAGTTGTGTCTGACTCATACTTTTAAGGACTGCATATGCTAAGCATTCCAATACCCTATTTTGTACAGGGTTGTCGGAATTCTAATTTTACCATTTGGTTATTTTGTAGGAAAAAGTATTGATAAAACTGATAAGCAGTGACTATATCTTCTCCATTTAACCCAAGGAGGCAAAGGCATGATGTCATAATGGTATTAGGAACTCCTAGTTTAGGGGTCCTCAAACTACAGCCCGTGGGCCAGATATGGCCCCCCAGGGTGCTCAATCCGGCCCGCCGGTATTTACAGAACCCCCTGTCCCCCTCCTGCCACTTAATCAACGCGTGGCCTCCACAGCCCCCAAGCACCCACCAGGACTGGGCTGGAACCAGCGCCTCATCCTCCACCTGCCCCCAGGGGGCCCCTCTTGGCTACAAACCATGCCACAGCCACCCCATCTTCCTCCTCCTCCTCTGTGATGTGAACCAGTCCCCTGTTTAAAAAGTTTGAGGGTCCCTGTCATAGTTTATAATTCTCTGACTCACCAGGTCCTTCAGAAATGCTAAAGAAATCACATGGATCAGTTCTCAAAAACACTCAAGACTTAACAGAAACAGGAAGCCCTTCACATTTTGAGATATTTAAATAAAGATGCAAAAAGAAATAGGAAGATAGTCTAGATGTTCTAGAGATTTCTCCAGAAGTTGAAAAACATTTCTCAGTTTACAGGTCTTGCTCTATATTCTCCATTTGCCAATAACTTGAGGATGTGGGCATCTCTCATTCCAGATTGATTTGTGAAGATAGAGTACAAACCAATCAGATATTAGAGTGATGAGGAACACAAGTGCCCAAGACCTCTTAAAAATGAGGCAGAGCACCTTCAGCAAAATGGTCTGCTTCATATGAGCAGGCACAAACTGCCCTGAATTATCTTTCTTGATCTCAAATGAATGATTATTAAAATACTGGTCCTTGTATATCTTTGAGTTTCCTGTGAGCACACAAACAGCACAGTTACATTCAGCTCCACTCCCATTAAATAGCATAGAGCTTGCTGCCATCACGGCCTGCACTTCAGCCACTGCTGGGAAAACTTACCAGGCCATTCCTGGCTTTTTAGAAATGAATGTCAGAAAAGCCCAAATCACTCACTGCCCCTCAGTCCTCAGCTGTGCTCAAGTTCACAATGACACAGGTGAACAAGGGCAGTGCTTGAAGCCATTTGCATTTGCAACAGGACACGGAGCTACCACCCAGCTCCACTGATAGGTACAGGTCAGCAGCACCAAAAGATGAGGAGATCACTGAAAAACAAAGTGCTACAGCTTCCAGTACTAACAGGACAAATAAGATCACAATTTAGCAAAAGAAATATTGAATGAGGGCAGTGATAGCCTCTATTTCTGTATAGCATTGCAAGGCTCCACATTACTGACTGCAGGGGCATAGCCATGAACAGGCCACTCATATCTGCCTCTTTCTTATACTCTTGCCCCAAGCATCTGCTACCTCCACTTTGAAAAAGACCCTGGGACCTCTGTCTGACCTAAGACAGACACTACATGTTCTAAACACAATCCAAGAAAGACTCTTTTCCATAGGCTCTCAAGCACAAAGATTAAAGGCAAATTAGAAAAACTCAGCCTAATACCTTTTTCTGCCTCGTACAAAATTTCTTTACACATGATCCAAAAATGGCAATTTAAGCTGTATTCCAAAGGAAACTCTTGTAAAATCTCTTTCAATATCTTGTCAAAATCAGCATGCTCTGTGACTTGACAACTGTCAGGGTGATTTATAGCCCCCAGCCAGCACTGTAATATAAGCTAAATTGCCTGAGGCACAAGCAATGATAGAATCATTCTACAGGAAATTGGAAATCAATTCTTGTCATCACTGTACATAACTCCTTTACAAGAGATCCAGTTCACCAGTGTAATGCAAGGGAAAGAAGCTGGGAACTGACAATCATTACAAGCTGAACAGTCCCAAACCCATATTTACATATGGGAGTTCTGTTTCTGGAGTGCCCCTTTGCATAGGGCACATATATGTGAGCAGGCTGACCTGGTGAAGTATCAAAGCATAGTGGTGGTCACACACTGTAGGTGTTCTGCATCTTGAGCCATGAGGAGGATGTACATACCTAGGGTTTGGGCCTGTAATTTCAGGCCAGAGGTTGTAGTCTTCTTTGTGCAGTGAGTCCTGGTAAAACAGAGGGACAACCTCCTGCTAAATCTCACACTGGAAATCTTTCAGACTGGTACTGGGAGATTCCTTCAATAATCATGATCCAGGTGTTGCAGAAACCAGGGCACCAATATCAGCATTGGCAAACTTACTCACAAGTTTGGCTAGCTGCAATGCTTGTGGTCAGGACTCAGTTGTTGGAATCAAGTGGTTAAGTCAGCTTTTGTTACCTACTTATATTTTCAAACTAAGGGAGGGACCTTGATTCTAAAAGCTAAGAGGAAATAAAAGAATCTAAGAGGATGTTATTCTTAGAGCATACAATCAACCTTCTGGCAACAATGTTTTTCTGCATAGATACTCTTCTCTGCCTTATTTTACCTGCACTCACCAGCTAAATTCATTAAAATTAAGTACAAAATTAGTTTCAAAACAAAGGCAATTTAAGAACCTTTTTCTGTGAAACAATGCATTTTCTATTTACACTTCCTGCACAAAAGCCAACTCATCAAGCTTCCACTCACCTAGAACAAAGCCAAAGCTGTTTCCTTACACAAACTCACTTTCAACTACTTGACACAGAAAATCCAGAATGCAGGAACATTATCACTTCATATCTGTCCAGGACAGTATGTTTCTCATCTTAATGCAGAAGTCCTAACCCACAATACTCTCTGTCAGTCTGAAGCTATTCCCCCTTGTCCTGTAGCTCCAGGACATTGCAAGTAATCTTTCTCCATCTCTTTTTGTTGACTCCAGGGCCACAATTAGGTCATCCTGAAGCCCTCTCTTTTCCAGACTTTAATTACACTATCCACCCTTAATGATATGCCGTTAGTCATAAAATATTACAAAATTAATCCGGTGGATAGAATTTTAGTCAGATGTTTGTTTAACATCATTACCCAATTTTGAGTCCACGAACAAAAGGAAAAGGGCTTTTAATTAATGCATACAGAATAAGAAGGGCATGAAAGCATAATATTTAAGAGTGTAGTTACACAATGTGTGTTCCTTGGTGGCAAAGCCAGCATGAGAATTTCCTGCTCCACTTCACCTTTACCTTCTTGCCCTCATTAAAACGCTGCAATTTTCTGCTCTTTCCCTCAGTTGTGCCAATACAACTTCACACTGCGTGTCTTCATCACTGCAACCATCTGGAATATCTTTCACTACCTCTGCAACAGTATTGGGTATTCTCTTAATTGCTTCCAGTACAGCCAATAAACACCGCAGTTGAAGGCAGCAAACAGTGACATAGAAAGTGACTTTATCTGCATAAAACAACATAAGGATCAGTGTCCATAATGTACCATTTTACTAATAGTATCTTGGTTCATTATGGGCTGTCACATGGGCCTAACAAATTAATCCAATGTAATCAGCTTGTTCTTAACCAGCACTGCACGAGTCCCTGTCTTCCAAAAGTTCCCACTTGAGTACATTGGCTTTGAAAGGGCCAAGACTAAAGCTCACCTGAATCCATTACCAGGGTGACATTTTCAGGTTTGGAAATGTGGGCTGTCTGATGGCTCACACCTTTCCTTTTGACAGCCTGAGTCAGTCTGGAAATCCCAACAAGGATTTCAACCACTGCAGAAAGATGTGCAGCGTTCATGCCACAGGGGAAGAGTGGCCAGTTCAAACTAGAGATTTTGCACCAGTAGACTTTCATTCTTGACCTACACCTTCATACACAAAGTGTCCTTAGCTACCAAAAAGCACCAAAGTTAAAGAATTAGAAAGTGGTGACTGTGAGACATTGAAATGTTAATGGTTAATAGTTCAAACATTTGGCCATTTGCAGAGGCAGAGAGGGCTTTGCTGGGGTTGGGTTTTCACCCCCCAAGGGGGAGGGGGAGAGTTTTTGGATGTGAAACCTCTGATCCACATAAGACAGAGGGGGTGAGCACCCTCCACCGAGGGCTCTGGGCTTTGATAAGGGAGAAGGTAGACACTGTGGAGGCAGGATACTGCTTTTCATCACCAATTGTCAGCCTTTACACAACTGGCTGCATTTTAAAACTCACCCCTGCAACAGGGAGGGTCACATTTACGTGGAACATTCACATTCACACGTAGGTCTGAGCAAATTCATCCTTTCTGATCCGGCATAACTGCTTCAACTACGCTGACATGAGAGGCAGCTGTCATGTCTTGGAAGGGACCATAAACCATCAAAGTCCCCTGAAGTGCCCCCAGACTCATTTCTGAGGCCTTCCACCAGGGGGCTGCATGTGATCCAAAGGTAATGTAACAGATCCATCGTGTTGCAAAAGACAGTGTAAAACTCACCCCCAGGGTAGGTGTTAGTGTGTTCTCATGTATATCTAAACCTACATCAACCTATCAAACTTTCATGGGCTTTCCCACACCTCCAATGGATCAAGACTGAGACCATCAATTTGACCAACGAACATCTAAATTGCAACAATCAAATCTCATCGCTGCATGGTGATATATTTCTAATCTTATCCTTTCTTTCTCTTCTTTCTTTTCCCTTATACATTTTCCTAAATCATATTTTTATGCTTTTAGATTTCTATATTACTTACAAATAATGATAACCAAACTGGCTACATCGCTGCTTTCCATTGCAACCAAATTGTTCTAAAATAAACTCTACATATATGTGTTTGTAAACACTAATCACTTAGTATTGTTTGTCTAATCCACCCTAAGGGATCTAGTAACAAGAACCTGGGTTACCCTTGTCTTCAGGGGCGTGTCATAACAGTGACTAACTCAAATGGATTCTGGAAAAGCTGCAGAGCTCCGTAGAGAACGAAAACTTCAATGCCAACAGTACCTGCTGGGCAGCAGTTGCAGAGCTTTAACCATCTTGCAACAAGTTCCAGCTTTGTTTCAGTCCTTAATTTAGACATTTTAACTGCCAGTTATTGCTGAAGAACAGGGAATTTTGCTTGGTAAGTCATTTTAAAGGCTGTTTCTCCATATCTTAAAAGGTCTGAAAGAGAGGTTAGAAAACCCAATAAATTTTAAAGTATAAAAAGCTATAGATACAAAGAAACCTTTTATCAATGCACAGCATTTCAGTGAGACACATCCCAACATGGAAAAGTAATTTGCATGTTTACTGATGCATTGTGGATATTTGTTCGAAGCCTTTGAAATAAGCTGTTCGTTATGCAGCATTGATTCATTAAAGTTCTCAAAGTTTTAATTAGTTCTGAGAAAATGTTTTATGTAGAAGCCACAAGTTGCTGTGAAGCAACGACTTCTCCCCCTTCTTCCTGGGATTCAAAGCCTCATGGGGAAAAGCCCTGCACATTAGACTTGGGCCAAGAACACTCCAAACAGAAAGCTGCATCACCTCCTTGGCTGTCATACAGCACCCTCCATTTTTTAGCACCCAAAGGACTTTACAAAGACAACATATTTATCCACATTTGGCAGGTTACATCAAGCTACAGAGAAATAAATTCATTTCTAATGGACCAATAGCCATGGTAACAACAAGGAAAAAAAGGAAACAAGAAATAGTAGCACAGGTTTTCTGACTGTCAGAGCAGCACAGCTGCAGAAGTGCAGAGGCAAGCAAGATGAGGAAGTAGGCCTGCAAGGCCCCTTTTCAGACCTGTGCCCCACGTTACCAGCAGCACAGACTGCTGCCAGGAGGGAGCAGAGCTGCTCACATTCCTCCACACGTCAGCACTCACACTCCAGGGGCGCTGGTTCAGGCCTCCCTCTCACAACACTGCACCACTTCTGTGCCCTGGCCTGGGGCATGACCCGGACATCCCTACCCCTTGGAAGGGCACAGTATTCTCTGCAGTTCTGCAGTGCAGAATCATGGCTTTACCTGCCTTTTTTTTTGCCATCTCACTGCCTTCATTCCATTGAAGATTGGGATGATGCTGAAAGCTGACTTTGGCATTTGTGGTTTGATGAAAACATGGACTTTCTGCAGCCTTCACCATATTAATTCTTATTCCCTTATTTTACAAAATTAAGTAATTGGAGTGCATTCTTGTGGCTATTCAAAAAGTGACTTTTCAGAAAATTGAACCTAGCAGATGAATTAAGTTCAACAAACCACTCTAAATCTTTTTAAAGGTTAACAAGTGCATTTTTGTACATATGCTCTCATAATTTTCTACAAGAGCTCTGACTTTTAAGTGACATGTAATTCTTTTTTCTCCATTTCCTTTTGTACTTCCAGGTTTTACTTCCAGATCCTCTTTAGGACTAGAGCAGCAGAAGGAAAAAAATATCTCATGTCTTGTAGTCTGAAGCCTGGCAAGAGGAAAACAGGATCATCTGGTGAAAACCTGCAATTCTGCAAGAATTCAATTTCTTCATCAAAACAACTGTAAGTCCTGTAAACCTGAATAACTAAGCATCAGCATCTGAAGATGCTTTTAGAAGCTGAAGTAAATCTCTGTTCTGTCATCACTACTAGAGATGTCTATTCCAATGATTCATACATTTTCATAGCTTGGATACATAATGATGCTAAAAAGCTCTGAAGAGAGGAAGAGTATAGCCCATGGGAGTCAGAAAGAGTAAATTCAAGGTTTCTTTAATAAGTATCCTTATAGCTTAATTCATCTGAAAATGTGCATCATGTCAGCAACAGTAGCAATAATTTGTAAAGAATTTGCAAGTAGCTGCATCACTAAATTTACTTGTGACATCAGGACACAGAGTAGAGGTAGAACTTGTCCTTTCACTCTTTTCGCACCCCAATGCAAATATCCTTCAGTTTTTCTGGATCTGTCCCCATCATGTCTTATTGCATGCTACTATCAGCTGAGAGATGTGAGCGCTCTCAGTGCCATCCTGTCTATCTGGTTTCAACCAGCCAAACAACCAAAATACTGCAAATCCTAAATCAAAGTGAAAGAAAACAAAGGGATGATAGACTTCACCAATTAGAAAGAAAACTAGAGGAAACTGCATGTGATGCTCCTTTGTTAGCATACCCAAAAACATCCCACAGCTACACTGTAATTGAGGAAAACCTACCTGAAAGAAACATCTTTTGTCCAAGCCCTGGACTTTCTGCCACTGGTAACAGATGCACTCTTGACAGCAAGATAACCCACTGAGCTGATAGAACAAGCAGCTAAGCATTCAAATGCCAATCTCTTGGCAGCCTTTCCCCCAGCAAAGAAAACCCACCTGGACAAGACCACCTGATGGCACATTCAAGAGGTGTTACAGAGAAAAAACCTTCATTCTGCAACCATTAAACTACAACCTTCCAAAAATGCCCTGAGTACTACTTGAGTCTTTATGGTCAAATTTCGTTGAGATACTTTAAACAAGCACTAAACCGCTCATGGATTAAGCCGCCACTAAAGGAATTCAGTACAGATGCAAATGGCTTAGCTGGGAAATTTCAGTTACAACTGAGATACCAAAGTACAGGAAGACTGCCTTATCCTTAATTACCTACAACCCTCTATCATTGCTTTGTACTTAAGAATCACATCCAAATAAATGACATGGTGAAAAGGTCATATGTGTAACTGATCCTCACCTGCCCATATAGATCAAGTAAAACCAACCATTTAAGACCTCACTCTGCTTATGCAGATTTCAGATTGCTCTGCTAAAAGCAGTATGATGGCAACTACTGAGTACCATTCCAGGACTCACCAGCTGCTGAAGAAAACACTATCTACTTCAACATAATGATGTATGATGGTAGTTAAACCACTCACATTTATCAACCAGGAGCACACAGATGCTCAGTTGTTGAAGTTTGGTTGAGGAGTTGCTTACTAAGCTGCTGTAACATATTCGCCAAAGATCTTATTAATAAATGCTAAGAGCTCCAACTGAACAAAGTCCAGGAGGTTGGTGTTACTAATTGCTTTGGATGCTTTCGATTATTAAGCCTCAGTAGGAAATGCAGTGCTCTGTGATGCTCTAAAGAAAAGGTACTATGCTTTTACACGTCCTCTTTGACAGCACGTGCTGCATATACTGGCCATACCATAACAATCTCCTGACAATTACTTGCCTCTGTGGTGTTCAGTATGTGACATGAGGTTTGCAGAGGCTAAAGGAAGGGTTTTACAGGACACTTCCCTTCTCCGTATATTAGAGCCGATTGTATGAGTAGAGCACAGCAGTACAGAACACTTTGAGGTTAAATTATCCCAAATTCCCCCTAAGAAAAGATACTGCAGCACCAGCCATTCTTTACCGTGGGTCTCACTCTGTGGAGCAGGAAGCTGTTTTCTTTCCCTACCACTGCAAGTCTTGGCCAGGAGTCCCAAGTGACGGAGTACTGTGGGGCCGAACCCACTGATGGATCTCGCTCCATGGAAAGCGCCAAGTAAGAGAAGTGGTTTCCTGACATGAGAAAACTGCCATGGAGCCAGAGCACCAACTGGGGATAGACCTGCACTGCCCCTTCCCGCTCACCCGATCATGGGGAGCACAAACATTTTATCCTTTCCTCGGCAGCACATAGCTTTACATTAGAACACACTTCATGTATGTGAGAAATATCTCTAATTAAAATTTAAAAGACAGCCAAATAAAGTGAAACAAAGAACTTTATTAACAGTGCAGTGGATGCTTCAGCCTCGTGGCCGAAGCCAAGCATCCCGAGAATGGGAGGGACAAGTCCTTTAAGGTTTCTTTATTTACATAACCACTCCCTCGCTCCTCCCATGCATGGCGAGCTCCACTCCTTTTCTTCCCTATAGGTCAAGGGTCCTCAAACTTTTAAAGCCGCAGGCTGAATTCCTCTCCACAGAGGCTGTCAGGGGCCGGAGGGGGGGCGCAACGAATTCGGCGGCAGTCGCGGGCAGTCGCGGCGGCGGGGGGGGGGGGCGCAACCGCGCGAATACTGCCCCGCCGTCGAATATCTACTGCCGCCACCGAATTCCCCGCCGCCGAATATCTACTGCCGCCACCGAATTCCCCGCCGCCGAAGCCGCCGCCGGCGCTCACAGCCCGGGGCCGCGAACAGCGGTGGCGGCAGCGAATTCGGCGGCGGCGGATTCGGCGGCGGCAAATTCGGCGGCGCCGGGAGGGGGCTCGAGGGCCGGATTGGAGGGCCGTACTTTGACGACCCCTGCTATAGGTGATATAGCCCCTCTTCTTGGGTTCGATTGGGTCTCTCAGGGCCGGTTTGCACTTCCCTTTGCCAGTCCATTGGTTGTTTTAACTGACCTGTCACGTTGTTTCCCTGTCCTGGCTGCGTGTTCCCTGACAATGAGCTCTGCCCTATCTCAATTGTCTCACAGGCTTCCCGGCTCGCCTCTGTATTCTATAGGCAAGAGCAACAAGTCAACAAGTTACTGTAAACAGAACAGCAGCAAACAGCTGCAAACAGCAGCACGTAGTTACAAGCAGATCGCCACGATTCTTTAACCCCCCAAAAAACACAGCCTCCAGGCATCTTGACATGAGTAAACTCATGCTTGTAATAAAACCACCTTATTTATTTCTCACAACGTAATTAGATTTAGAATGAAAAAGTAATTTTCTCAGTATTCTTTTTACCATTTCATCACTATTTTTCATATCTTTCTAGAACCAATTGCATTAATTCTTTCTTTCCCCCAAAAAGATACACAGAGACAGCACCGTACAGAGAGACAATGTAAGAGGAAGGAATTTTATACACGAGACAGGTTAGAATCAGTCTGGCCTTCCAGTAGGAATCTTCCATAGAGAGCAGGGATTTTTAGTTTTTAGTCTCTTCCATGCTGAAGGCCATAAGCAACCAAGAGCTGCTTGCAACAACAAACCCAAACCATGCAGCAGGCTTCTGGTGTCTCTCTCTGACACACTTGAAGTATCAGATCATCCTAGTTGGTGTCTGCTACTAAATGCCTGATGAGGACATTAAACTGTTTGAACTTCCTCTGCTTACCTTACTTCAAATGCTCCCAGATTGCTGCAAAGCAGGGGCCCAGCACAGGGCAGTGCACCTGCAGAACTGCATCACTGCCGAGCTTTATTTATTTTTTTTTAACCTTCTCTACAAACTGGTATCTAGCAGAAGGCCTTCTGGGCATTCCTGCTAGAAATACCAGACCACTGGATGGTATTATGTCCAGTTTTTCCAAAGCAGAAGTCTGTCTATGAAGGGAAATAAAGAATCAGGTTACAAAGAAAGAACCAGGTGGATTGCACCACTGATAGTTTTGAGGCTGTTCCTCTGCCCATGGAGTAAAAGTCATCATCTACCCAAACAAAAAACCAAAATTCAAACACATTTTGTTTTCCATCATTAGTAATGTTAAATTTGCTGTGAGTCTTAAAACCACATGGAAAACCTAAAATTTTTCAAGATTAAGGCAATAAAATTCCAAGAGGATTCTTATTTCTTTTGGTTAGCCAATATATTATATTATTAGAGATAGTGTAGATTTTCTGACCAGGTTTTTTACAGAGCAAAATAGATATGTCCATGTGATATTAACTGCAGAGATATGTATATCTGCCAAAACATGGACTGAAGGTTTAAAGAATTAGGACAGTTGCATTTTTGAATGTAAAGCAAATGGATGAGCTGGCTGAAGTCTTATAAAACAAACAAATAAACAACAACAAAAACACCTCACAAAATCCCACAAGTAATCAAATTTCTGACTGATAAACCACTACTACAGAGAGAGTGTGAAATAAAGCCCTGTGAACTCATGGTAAGACTCTCTTCCACATAAATGGGCACAGACCAGGTTCCAGCTATGAACAGAGAGCCCACCCAAGTTTCAGCCAGGACACGTGTAGCAGACCTTACTGTGCCAAGGAGGGACAAGCTTTGGTTTTAGGATTTGTTTTTTCTCATTTCTTGTTGATTTTGAAATTATTGCTAATAAATAAATTAAACAAAAGACCACAGAAAATGTTAGGAGAATAGACAAAGGAATCATCAACTATTACGAACCAAAACAAGCCAAAAAAAAATCTCAGTATTTTGGACTCAATTAAACACTGTCTTTTTTCCCCCCCATGATTATTTTTTTTTTTAAATCTAGTGTCACAGCCATGGTCTCTGCATTCTATGGTATTAAACGCCTTGAAAATGAATGAGAAACACACAATCTATGGCCATATTAATTACCAGAATCTATATTTCCCTGGGAGAATTTTTGTTTTGTTGTTTGTTTGGGTTTTTTTTGTGCTGGTGTTTGTTATTTTTTGAAAGAGAAAAGTCTTCAACCATGAGAATCATCTTCCAAAAGTAGTTATCAAACTGCTGGTCCAGGTCAAAGCAATGCCTCTGAGGGAAGAACACAACCACTTACAGAGGTGGAGTTGCACTGCTCAAGTACCCCCACCCACCAGAACCCAAGTAATGCAGACCTTCCCTCACATCCCCAAAAAGTGTTCCTACACCACTTTTTCCAAGACTGTGTTCACCTCCATGATCTTCCTTCCAAGACATTTTGTAACTCCAGCCTGAGTCCAGATTTTGGAGATAAATAGTTTATGTTCATTTATGCTTATAAACTTAGTGCAACAAAAGGCATTCACAGAGTTTAGGAAGGGTTTGGATTGGAAGCGACCATAAGGATGATATAACTCCACCCCTCTGCCATGGCCTAGACCAGCTTGCTCCAAGCACTGGCCAGCCTGGCCTTTAACACTTTCAGGTTGCATTTCAAGGGGCACTTACCAAAAAAAACCATCGAAGATAATCCAAAGTGGACATAAATTTACCTGAGGGCTAACGGAGTCCTGAGGTCTTTTCTTTCCACTTCCTCTCAGTTATTTGATAAGCTGGTATAGAGCTGTCTAAGCATGTGCTACATCCCATGCCACAGCCAATGGTCAGAGGCTGTGCAATCCAGATAGGCTTACTCCAAGTTCCAGTTGAATGTGGCCACAATTACCATCTTGCTTTGGAAAGGCACAGGGACCGTGAAAACAGCATGTCTAGAAGGGGTTCCTCATATTAAAATATCTATTGTTTTGAAAGAGTTTCCCATTAAGAGTTTTCAGTGTATTCTAATAGTCCAGATGATAATTTCTAGGATTTTAATACAGAATTTTTTTACCCTCTTCTGGAGGATAAGGAATTTATGGAATTTGAAATATGGCCTGGTCAGTTTTTAAGTCCCTTCTGTCTGGACAAGTGGATAGGAACAAGGGAATAACAGAAAGGTTTGACAAACACTAACAGCCACCTCCATTCAAATAAAAAGCATGTTGTATTCCTGAATACATTGTGCTCAATCTGCATGTTAATGAGAAATGCATAAAGAGAATTGGGCATTAACTGACATTAGATTTTTTTTCTGATGGGGAGGAGATGAGATTTTTTTTCTGATGGGGAGGAGATGAGGGATGTTGTTATTAAGGGAGTTAAATTCTAACATCTGTTTTTAATTCTACCAGCTTAGTTGTCTGTTTATACCTACAGGCTTTCAAGACATCATTCAGCAATGCTAATTAAAGCTGAAAAGTTTTGTTCACTGTGAAGCTGCAAGCCACTTAGTCATGTCAGTGCTGTCATTGCAGGCATCACTGCTGCTTGACAAAGAGATGACAAGGGGCAGAGTTCCCCCAAAGGGATGAGAAGAGGTTTGCCTTGTCCCCTGTCAGAAAGAAGAGTGAAGAAATGACGGATGGCAGTGACCATTGCTCTGGCTGTAAGCCTTTGTCTCTTCTCCAGGCTGGGTCAGAATCCTCCAGTTTTCTACCATGGCTAACCTAAAACACAAATCCATGGCAATATTCTCAGTATATTTCTAAAACACCACAGAAACAGGACTCCTATTTAACAATACATTGTAGACATCCATAAACACACATTCTGGTTTTAATTAGCAGTAGGAACCCAATCTGCAGCAATGCCCTCAGGAAGCTTGCTATTTGTGTTCCAGTCAGAACTGCATTCAGGAGAGCGGCACTGCACATGGGAGTAGATCATGCCTAGGAAAGCATCTGCAGAAGGGGCTGACTTGGCTAAGGCAAAATGATGCACCTGGTGCAAGAAAGCACGGACAAATGAATAAAAGTTTGTTCACTGCTTCATATTCTGGACTTCAGCCTCCAGAGATCCAAACATAGATATTAGCTACGCATTTACATACTTTCTCTTTACACCAAACAAATAAACCCCATGTCAATTAGAGAATGCTGGTGGAGGGTCAAGCAAGGAGGCCAGGGACAGCCCATTATAAAATCCTAGCCTCTGAGCTCTTCGCATCATGCAGGTGTTTCGTTACGTACGTGCATCATCCCCAGAGGAGCAGGCTCATGGGTGACTGCTGGGATCCACACAGGCAGGAGTTGTGCCAGGAGCAGAAAACCCAGAGAGGGAACGAGTTAAACAGTAGCTGTGCATATTGTGACTCATTCACTTTTTGTCACACAAAGGTTCATCTTATTTTTCCCCACATAGGAGTTTCACAACCAGAATATACTTCTTTTTCTTTTTTTTTCAATAACCAACGTATTTTTCAAGTGAGTTTTTAAAACTGTCAGAGTCTGGAAGAGCTTTTTTTTACCCAGGCATACAGTGCTCAGTATCTGGGGGCCTGGCTCCTTGGGTAAGGTGTCTAGACATCCCTGCAGTGAAAATAACAGCACCATCCAGCACCCTATTGAACCCACTTGTTTTAGCATTAGAAGTTATATCATGCTCCAGGTAGCCATAATCAAGCACATCTGTTGCATGAAAATTATTCATTTTCAACTTGAGAGCAAAGCACAGTATGTCCAAATCACCTGTGTTCTCAAGATCAACTTTACCTCCTAGAAGACTACATTAAACACCACGCATCATATCATCACCACCACTGCTTCAGTCACTCCAAAACTCACATGACATGCAAACACATCTAAAAATCCACTCTGTGGAGAGCAATGTCTTTAAAACTGGGAACAGTAACTTTGACAGTAATATTCCAACCACTACTACACTGCACATTAGGAATATATAAATTATGTATTCCAAATACTTTCAAAAAACAGGTTAAAGCACTTCTCTAAATCCACTAAGAAGAAAAAAGTTATAGAGAAAACAACTGTTAATTCAAGCCAGTTTTTATCTTCATTTCTCTACAGTTACATTTTTATAGTTCAATACACAAAACCATTACATGCAAATCGTATAATTTCAGGCAGGAAAGGTGAAATCCCTGATTGAAGTCTGATCTTTTAAAGGAGCCTGCAGCTGGCTTTTGTCATCTTTCTTCCTCTCCTTAATTTAATAAGCAGACCCAGAGTTTAAGGAAAAAGATTGTTTCGTCCACAAGACAAAAATAATAACAGACCTCCCCATATTGAGCTGTTGCCTAAAAGCTTGTGGAGGAAAAAAAGACTCCGGGCCAAATTAGGTAGGAGGTAAGATAAGGATACACGAGGT
>JAWWLV010000053.1:8638869-8655215 GCA_035041135.1 Platyrinchus mystaceus | reverse complement strand
CTTTAAAAATCTACATTCACTATATAACTACTTCTAAAATCTACAAAATTAAAAAAGATTGAAACTCCAAGGCATCAAAGCCAAGAATTCACCTTCTTGCTGGGAGAAAACACTCTAGCACTTCTCAAAGAAAAAAGAAAGAGGGGACAAAAATAAAAATCAGATTTTCAGGTTTTCAGCTACAAAATTTTGCAAGTAAATAATAACAAAAAAAGATAATCATATAAAAGTATTTCCCACTAATTCAAACATGTTTCAATTTGTTTCCTACTTTATTTATTCGTCTAGTCTTGTATTTTCCATAGTTACAGAACTGAAGTGGAAAATATTTTTGGAACTGCCACTCTTGATTTGTAGAATAAAAGTAAATATTCTTTCTTCTCACTCTTCCCCCTTACACTTCTAAGATGATTGCTGCTGTATGGTTTTCTGCAGCCTCACGTTAGGAGATGCCATATCCCTCAAGTCCAATAAGCTAAAACCCCATGAATCTTCCTTTAAAAAAAGAAGCTACATATTTTACTCTACTGGTTAGGGATACTGAGAGCCTCTGAATCACTCTTTCAAAGATAAAGCTTATGATGTCACAGGGTGTCACACCCTTCCTTTGTTGATCCCTTAACATTTCTCTTTCCAGATCACATTCCCTCCTCCAAGTCTTGCAAATGAAGGGCTGCAAAATAACCCCTCCAGGCAACACCAGCCAGCAGAGCATCAGCAGCAAGCAGCAGTTTGGAGATGAACATCTACAGCTAAAACTGAGCTCTCCAGTCACTTTGGAAATACAGTTATGAGAATTGCACTGCAACAAACCCAAATGATCTGGGAAGAGAGTGTGAAGTCCATGACTCAAACCCTCAGGAGAACTGAGAGCTCACACCTCTGAGGGTACATAGCACATTCACACACAAACTTCAGAGCACGTTGCTGTAGGTACATCCATTTCAGAGAATTAAAGGTTGCAGGAACAATTTCTTAAAGAGTTGTTTTTGAACAATTCTAATGGATCAAAATGAACAGAAACTAAAATTTTATCAGCAAATCCTCACAAACAAAACATTCAGTCTAGAGGAGGCAACAGAAAACCATCAAAGCACTTCTTTATTTTAGTAATGCTTTGGGGATGTGAGTGCTCCACATTTTCTTTTTAAATGGTGACTTGCCTGATTGAAATGCAGCTCATATGCCACCCAGGCTTACTTCTGGATCAGTAAGAAATTGGTCCGATTTAGAAATGTCATGATCTGGTTAGCAATTCAAATGACCACAGTGGTAATTACAGCTTTTCATGTTCCAGCATGTTGCACTGTATCAAAACTGACACAAATGCTGGGGTTTATAATATCACAGCATGGAAATAAATGTTCAAATTATATGAAAATATGTTGGTAAGAGATTAATAACTGTTCTTCTAGGAAGAAAGATGGCTCTTTTCTGCCAGTGTATTTTAAAAAACACTTCTCTGATATCATCTCTCCTTGACGAAAACTGAATAATATTATCTCTCATAAGCTATAAATAATTTCTGTCAGCACCAGTCAGAATATTTGAAGGAAAGGAGGAGGAGAAACAGGGAATGGATTGTGGGAAAAATAGGTCAATATTGTAAATAATTCCAAAGAGATACTACTTAAAGGTTCCCCTCCAGCATTTTGTTCACTCTCCCACCTTGCAGAGTAGGACATATTTCAAGTGTTTTATTTTGATCATGAAGTGGAGGAACTCTGTGAATAGGGAGCAATGCATCATAAGCAATGTGCACAGCTCCCCTGATCTGTGATACCAATGTGTCATTTCGAAATGTGGGCCTAAAGCAATATGCACAAGGGAAACTTCTTTTGTTTTTCAGGGTAGAAAGATCTTTTGAAGCCTAATTTGTCCCCAAAAGTCTGCTTATGAAATAAAATAAACAACCAATGTCTTTAGTAGTTCTCTTGTGCAGCAGCCAATTGAGACATTCAACTGCCTTCTAGCTATGGAATGGTTTAAACAGAGATCAGACCACCCCCTTATACCAAGATAGATGTTGTTGAAATCACCCTGGGAGGAAGATCAGAGAGCTGATGGAGAGTAGACCACCCTGACCAGATAAACCAGGAGATAACCCATGAGACGAGAGAAGGGGAATATTTTGGGTTGCTCCACTTTGTCTTGTGGCTCACAGGTGCGTAACACAAAGAAGTCAGAAGCAGAAAGTTTCCTACAGTAACAGTGCTTAATACCTAGGCCACAGTAAAATCTAACAGAAGCGAAGCAGACAGTTGGTTACTAATGTTAGGAGATATCATGAGAAAAGACATAAGATTCTGCCTTGAAGAAGAAACATTCTGCAGGAGGTGAATCATATCTCTCATGGTATTGAGCACTTGCTTACACTGACGAACTGGCAGCTATGATAAGCCCAGAAAAAATCCCAAAGGAAAGTGAACCTCTTGGTGCCCGTCTTACCACACGAGGAACTTTAAGCACTGTATTCAGCATCAGAGAAACATCCTCATCTCTGTCATTGTCTTTTGCATACTCTGCCTCAATTTCTGCAATTCTAAACTGTAAGGCTGTTTTTCTGTTTTAATTATATACTTTTCAAGAAACAAGTGCCAAGCCTTCTCTTAAAACAAAAAACGGAAGTATTTTGTCTACTTATCATTTGTGAAGTATAGCTGCCAGTGAGACACTGCAGTAATCAAATTTAGTGAAATTTGCCCATATACAGGGAAATCACAGCTAGAGAAGCCCCTGTCATGTCAATTCTACTGGGCAAACATGCCAAGAACATGAATCCTTAGGTGAGTAGACACTGCACATGATTTTATGACACCTTCAAGTGACCAAAAAATAATCCTAAACTGTCAGGATTAGGCAGGCTAAAGGCTTGGGAAAAGAGCCAGACCTCTAACAGCAGGCTTTGGGCTAAGCTGAGCACAGAGAAATTCATTACAGGAATGGAGCCCCCAAAAGCCTCCAGTTAACAGCAGCAGCCAATCAAATGATGCAGTCACAGGTTTTACCTAATAAGGAAGTTTTGCCTTATTAGGAATGTTTTCATGTTTGTGTGAAGTTATAAAAATGCTGTGTCCTTTCAATGTAGTGGTCTCAGTGTCTCTCCCTGATGAGTCCATGTCCTGGTTTTCCCCTACCCTACTGAATCCATGATCTCATGCTACACCACGCTAAACAAGTCATTTCTCTCTTACAAGTGCAAAACTTCAAGGAATGCAGATTCCACTAAGGACTTCAAAACTGTATCCTTACAGAACTCTTTTGCTATTGGAGATGCAATAATCTTTTCAGAATAAAAGCAAGGCAGCATAAGGAAGATTTTGCTGAAACTAGGACTTCATCTAGCTCATTACCTGGTGAAATTTCATAGGCACATCTCCACTGTTAAACGTCTGTACAAATTTTTGCTGTATTTAAACATGCACATGAGGTGCAAATACTGCACTGCCACACCAATGGCCTCATCAAAACTTTCAATCGATGGTGGGTGGACTGGACTATTGACTGCACTTCAAAGAGCTCTAGAGACATGAGGAAATAAAACATATTTGCAGGGAAACTTTAGCAAGTCTAGATGCCAAAGACTTGCCTGAGCTTCAAGTTCTCTATCACTAGACACAAAAACTCCGCTTGTATCTTATTTCTTCAAATTTATTTACTGCTCATGCCACATCTTACAGTATTTTGAATCCAATTTCTATGTCATTGAGAATATAACCAAATTCAAAACTCACATTTACACTTAATGAGAACATTACAAGAAACAACACATACTGAAAGCATTCAAAACAAAGTACAATACAAAGCAATAATCAATTCAGAGCAGCAGGGGAAATTTGGCTGCCTACCTTATATCTCCCCAGTTAGAGGTCTTAATACTCACTATCGCCCTAAGAATGTTTTCTAACTTTTTCAGAAGGTGAAGTAAGTTTTGCAGAGAACAGACTTTAACTTTAGAGCTCTTTCCAGACTTTGGAGGGAGATAACTACAGCCAGGACTGCAAACCAAGGCTACAGCATAGCAAGGTACAGCACTATTGCTATGCTCAGCCAATCCTTTCATCCCAGCTCTGCAAGAAAATAATGTCTTACTATGGTAGACACATACAATCATGAGAATCTAAACTTCTGTTTCTTAAAAAAAGTATCAACAATATACTAACCAGTGACTGCAGAGTGGAATGAATGAATTACTATTCTACCACAATCAAAAAACCCCAATCAAGTGCAAATATTTATCTTGAAAAAACCACACAACTTAACATGCTAAGCAAATACCTTTCTTAATCTAAAAACAGGCTGCTTCTGTCCAAAAATCAAGCTGGAATGCTATACTGACTGAAGAGAAAACCAAGGATCTCTGCCAAACCAATGATGCTCTGCATGAGAAGGCATGCCCATGTGCCACAAAATTATTTAGAACATTTCTTGTCTTTAGAGCACGGAAAGTAAAAATAAATAAAAATATTGCATAGTAATTTCTGCTAGGAACATTTTGGTGAACACTTTGGTGATCACTTTAGCTCATGAATTCAGTTAGATAATGAACAAGTGCATAATTCTTCTCTTTTCTTTACGTTTAGATGTCTTTAAAAAATAGTGACTTTAAGAAATAGCTATGGCATTAGCAATGAGTCCTTTTGCCTTTGTATAAACCTGAACATAGACTACTATATAATAGTGTCATTTCGACCAACAAATACGGTACTACACATTTAAACATGGAAAAAAACCACATTGCCTATGTGTGAGATTCTCATTCTAATGCCAAAATCTGAGCTCCTTCATTCAAATAAACTGTCACACAAGACTGCACCTCAAAGCTGACAGCTGTGCACAGCAGGTGACCCTGGTCAGATGGCTGTCACCATTGCAGAAAAGTAAAAAACCAAAAAATTATTTGGACATAAAAATAATATACCTCATTTAAAGAAGTCCATTTTGTGTGAGTCAGAACCAAGAAAGTAGAGAGATTTACACTAGAAGCTGTAGAGATTTTTTTTTTCCATATAGGCATTGTTAAAAAAGGGCTCACCTACCAAATGCACAGCTTCCAGGTGAGAGTTACAAACAATAATAGTAGTAGTAATTAAAATAAAAGAAAAAAGGCAAATAGGCAGATTGGATTCGCACTAGATGAACGCACTCTAACAACTTACAATGAACATGTCTGAAGTCAACTTCAAGTAATATGCTAAAAAGAATTATGTGCATCTGTTTCATGCTCGCTGAGAATAATATTATCAAAACTGGATTTAAATGTTTCAAAGCTACAGAGAGCCTGAGCTTGTCTGACTAAATAAAATCAACCATGTTACTGAGTTACAAGCTTACCCCTTTGGACAATCAAATTCTGGCTAAAGCCATTCCATCAAGGAAATATCTGTATTTAAAATGCATTAATGATACGTTTTTTCTAATTAACATTTTACTGGATTGAGGGATATTTTTGGAGTTATTTGGATTTTGGAACATCCACCATAACACTCTTTAGTCATAATACAATGAAGACATAAAAAAATTCCATAAAATTCCAGAAAACATGTCAAAACTAGAACCTTATCTGATTTATTAATAGGGCCAAAACAGTGCTTGATATGAAACCACCATATTTTCACTAAAGAGTATCAATTAATTTTCATTTTATTTAAAATTACAATAAAGAGAAAAAAAATGTAGATTTAACTGTGGTTTGACATTACTGAGGCCATTGCATCTTCCACGTTCCTTATGTAAATTATAGACCTTGTTTTCCTCAGTCAAATATAAAAGGGGAGCAGAGAATTGGAACAGAAAATTCCAGGTACTGTAACAAGTACTTTTTTCCAGTCTTCATTTTTCCATAATATAAAATGGGAAAGTTAAGATCACGATAGAGAAAATAAAGGTTAGGTTTCTCAGAATGCACTATACAGAGAACTGGATTAGCATAGTGGTAACAGCTGAAAATTCTGACTCCGCCAGTCCCGCTCTGTCCTTGTCAGAAGGTGCTGGGAGAGCCTGGCCCAGGTGTGCAGTTATTACCACCAGCTCCATTTCCCTTTGCAATAGGTTCCCTCTGATGGGAGGCACCTCTGAGTACCACCGCAATATAAGTAAGTGTTTAGGTAGCAAACTGACAGATTTAAAGACAATTATATCCTTTGCAAAGCATGGCAAACCATGTTAAATAATTCTCTGTGGACAGATTTACTCATTGTGTTCCAACTGTCCCACACGACTTTAGGCAATTTTATTTTTAGTATACTGGCACTAACAAACTGAAACTTACTAAATGAAAATAATTTTATGTCACAAAATAAAACCCCCTCATATTATCAGACACTGATCTCATTATTTTCTGAATAAAGCTAATCAATATAAATACACAGTTTAAAAGTACATACTCTGTACCCACAGATCATCACAGACAATACTTCTTTGGTTGCTGCTAGCTGTGTTTCAGATTTACTAGATGTTCCTTTAATATTCTTTTTCAAAAAAATGAGGTGTTTCAAATTATTCTTTCAAATTTAATTATAGACATAGAAATGGAAGACGTTTCCTACCATTTGCTTTCCAGTGAGAACATTCCATAATAAGGTAGCAATTTGGGCCATGAAGTAGAGTGATTCCATGCACTGAGGTGCTCCATCAGCAAAGGGCTGAATTTGTAAATCCAGAGTCCCACTTCATTGCCCTGACAAAACTGATCAGAAGTTCACTTGTTTATTACAACATGGACATTATTGCCATCATTTAATATCTTAGCATTAACATGTGAGGCTGCCAAAGGATTCTAATCACAGGAATGCTGTTCAGGTTTAAAAAAGAATAAAAAGTAACCCACGAGCAGCTTTATCTAATTTACCAAAAGCAGAGCAGAATGTGCTACTCCTATAGGGAAAAAGGTCAGTGTGATAGTATTCTCCCTTTTATGCCCTGTGGGTGGCAAAATTTGATCTAAGGCTTGCCAGAAATTCATTGCCTATGATCTGGCAATTCCTGCTTTACCGTTACCAAGTTGATCCAGCTCTAATCTCAAGTATCAATGATATTCTCCTACATACAGGTTCAGGAGCTCTGGGTTGAAAACCACTTTCACATTTCTGGTTTGGTATCTTGCCCTGAAAAAATCCTGGCTACTCACTGCCACAGCCATCTGTCCACATGGCACACTGCCTGTGGACTAGGGGATGTGCCAGTTTTACTAGGGTACAGATGCCAAGAATTTAAATTGAAATGCAGAGCCACCATATAAATTCACTGCCATCTTGTCTTAATGCCCTTCTTCCACCATCTCAAGGAAGGCAAGAGTAGCCAGACAAGAAGACACCAGATACCTGTCCAGCGTCCTCTCTGACTGAACAATTACAAAATGACATGCTCGTCAAAAGCCTGGAAATATTTCAGATGTAAACAGGCATATGGGCTTCTCTGTAGAAAGTGTTATAAAACCTGGAGTGAACCTCTACTTAAAACTGGAAATGCCTCAATTCTGTTAATCCTGTAAAGCAAATTAAAGCAACTCCAGTCCTAACACAGTGTCAATATAGAAAGGTTTGAAACATTTAGCACATAGTTGAAATGATTTTGAAACTCCTTTTCTTTGTTTTCTTATCTCCACAATGGAGACAAGCTTTAAACTGAACTATCTGATTGTCTGAATATGATTAGTAATATTGTAAATGCAACTAGTTGTTCTATAGCTCAATTTCTGTTAAGGCTAAAATCCTGAAAGATGAATGCTGCATTGGTACAATGGTGCTAAATTTTCATGCCCGTCCCTGTCTACCAAAAAGATTTCACTATTTGTACTGGGTAGGCAACCTTTTGACTGGGGAGGTCACACAGCCCATGGCGAGGACACAACTCCCCCAGCCCATGACAGATGATAAGTTGGTCTGCTTGGTAAGAAGGTAGGTGAACTTCCAGTGGATCAGGAAAGATTGTAAACCACTTTCCAGTCATATTTAAGGAGTCAGTAAGAGAAAGAGACGTGAAGAAGAGGTTGCAGACTATAAGTATGATAGTGAGAGGACTTGCCTTTTTGCAAAGATTTGTGCCACTGCCGTAGCTGAAGCAGTGAGTTACCAGGTAGTGTGTGTTGCTCACTGTCCACGTGCCTGGCCTCACAGCCACACAGGACAAATGGCAACCACACAGGACAAATCACACAACATTAAAAAGCAAAGCGGATGGAGTAGCAACACACACATGGTTCCACTGAGAAGGTGAGATCCAGCCAGCATATATAAATACAGCAGAATTTTTTTGGCAGAGATTTTTTTAAATACATTTGATTTCCCCAGTTACATGGCACACAAATGTGCCAATTTTGAAACACATTTGAACACGGAGTACAATACAAATTCTTTCCAGTCCTCAACCAGGAATTCTACCATATTTGGACAAAGCCCTTTTGAATAAAAAACTAAACCACACACTCACAAAAACAAACAAAAAACCCCAAACACCTCATCTATTTTTTGCGCAGACACCAGAAATTATTTACATTTTTCCTTATGACTTCATCTTTCTCTCTCTCCAGATATCTCCTCCACTCTTTCCATCCAAAGTGCTGTACAGCTCCCAGACAACTGAAGACCAGAATTCCCAAATACAGTCACCCATATCTGTCAAATCATCTACAGCAAGCTCCCCCATAGATGTCTGCTGCAGCAAAAAAAACTGACCTAAGAGGCCAGAGTCTGAAACACCGGTGAGCATAAGTTCCCTGAACTCCATGAAACTCCAAGTAGATTTACCATAAGAAGAGTTGAGTTGCACCAGCTGAGTTTGCCTCCTTCTCCTGACAGGAGGGAATGGCAGTTAAAATCAGAGGACTTCATATCAAATGATGAGAGCATATTGCGAATAACACCAAGGTCCACGGGTTCAAATCCCGTATTGGCCATTCACTTAAGAGTTGGACTCAATGATTCTCAGAATATTCGGGGAAATTTTGAATCTGTGCAATATCAAACTATTTACCACTTGCATTATTAGGTATATTAGCAAACAATATGCACAAATCAAAAGTCTTGTCTGCGCCCTGCAGTCGTTGCCATTATTTATGGATGGATTTCAGCTCTTTGATGCATAGAACTGAGCATACCTAACACCATTCAAATGTTTTAGTGGACAGACAATTCCTGTCATCATTTATTTGTGACAGCTACAAGAGATGTGAAGAGTGAATTTATAGTTGTAGTTCTAGTCATTAAAAACATTTCAAGTCTTGCCACAACTTTTTATGGATTTGGGCATCAGGCCAAGTAAACTTACACTGGCCACGTTTGCCCCCCTCATGCTCCTATAGCCTCCATGAGACTCTGCCCCTCACACAGTGAGGTGCAGTCCTCCCCAAAATCCCTTGCAACTGGCAGGCAAGGGACGTGCACTTGCCCTAACTGAGAAATTTAATTGTTCTTTAACAGGGTGGGTGAAGGAGAGGTCCCCACTGACATAGCAGTAGCTCTTCACCTGTTTTTTTGACAGGGGATTAGACCAACCAGCAGAGGAAAGATGCTGGGACTTTCCCAAGTAGTTTAAGAGCTCTCCAGGGTGATTAGCAGGTATCTTGAAACTAGTGAGGCTCATGTAATGCACAGCCAGTACTAAACTGATCCCTCAAACCTGAGGATGACGAAAGCAAACTGTGGCTTTTTCCCCCCAACCTTCCTGTCAGCTCTACTCCAGGTTCACTGCTAGGACAAAGAGAGCTGACCTTGACCCACCTCTGACAAGAAGTCAGTCATGAGAGTTTCCCTCACTTTTTAAAAAGATGTGGCAAAACTCCAGTGCATTCCCCCTGTGCTGCCCACTCAGAAAGGGGTCAGAACCCTCTCTGGTCAGAATATTTGTTTCTTACAGCATCTGTGTTGCTCTCTTTTATGCCAAGTTTCCTGCAATATCTGTATTTACCTCCCAGTAGAAAATCTGTTGCCCATTAAGACAAATTCCTTCCATTTTTGCTATTTCTACAATATGATGACATTACAGCTTTCATGACATAAAATTGTGAAAAGAAGCAATCGGCTCCATTTGATTGGGACCAGATTACACTTGCTCAGAACTTTATCGGGCTTGTTTATGTTTCCATGATTACAAACCGTTTTGGGGAAAGAGGATTACTGTAACAACTATGTTGGTTTTTTAAAGTGCTTGTTTTTCCATCATGTAGCAGATAACATCTTTAGTCATCCTGCCTTTGTACACTGAGCCTCCAAGACAGATAATTATAGCAGAGACAGATAAGGCCTGTTGGAATATCTCAGCTGACATATTTCTGTGCAAGTACAAGAGTCTCCAGTGCTGCTGTCTATTGGTATCCTGCTCATTTGATTTTCTTGAGTCCCAAAAAGACAAACTCCCCCTATTTTCCTTTCAGATATCATAAGTTTTCTGAAAATTTCTTTTGCTGTCCCTCAGCAAACCAAAACAGAAAAATTCCTTCACACATTCCTTATTTTCATAGAATCATAGAATCAGCTGGGTTGGAAGGGACCTGTGAAATCATCAAGTCGAACCCTTGATCCACTAACACCACAGTTACTAGACCATGGCACTAAGTGCCACATCCAGTCGTCTCATCTTAAAAACCTCCAGCGACAGAGAATCCACCACTTCCCTGGGCAGCCCATATGAGAAGGAAGCACCACTACTCTGGGAACCAATGGCAGAGTTCCAGGTCATGCAGGGACTGAACTATATGTGCTTCTGATTCAGAATTCCACTTCCCTCATTGCTGAACACTTCAGTCTTCCTTCTGCAAGAGGGAGTTGCCTTTCCCCATCCCTAAAGAGCACTCATATAGGTGACCCTCTTATTTTTAACAAAAGCTTGGGAAACCCTGCCAAGCATCCTGCCTTCACAGAGCCATACCTTGACACAGAGCTTGGCAAGGCTCCCTACCAAGAGGAAATTATGTGCATGTACACAGGAATGGAAAATATCTCAATTCACAGTAACATAAATCCTTGCAAAGCACTTTAATCACATTAACCAGACTAGATATTAAATTAACATCAACAAAAAAGGGCACAAAGAACAAATTCCAGAATCTTCTGTTGTTTCTAGACACCTGTTTTCTTGTATGAAAATTAGACTCATCCAAATATTGACTAAATATATACAACCCAACTGGACACATTTGGGCTTGGAAATATAATTTCACTAATCATATGCCCAATAATATGAGAAAAGCTGACCTTACTAGAATAATACCAGGCTGACAGAAGTAATTGCACATTAGTAAGTATATAGTCCATATAAGAAATGGCCACATTACTATACAAATTGCCTTTTCAAAAAAAAAAAATAAAAAAGAGAAATCTGTATATGGAACATGAAATTTCACCATTATAAAGCTGAGAAAAGTAATTTGTCATGGAAGAAAATTCAGTCCCTAGCTGTAAGCAATTAGGGAAACAAATGTATTTTACATGTGAGGGTGAGGGCAGCCACACTTTCCAGTGAGCAGGCCCCATGTGTGCTCCAGCCATGCTCCAAGCTACCTGGGAAGTATGGAACAATTAGCGTAGCACTGAGGATTATCTAACTGCCCTTGCCTTTTGAGCAAGGGTTGTCAGAGCAGTTTCAGTGTGAGTTGTGCCCCATATCTAACTGCTTGGATGCTGCCAGCATCTAGAAATACTGGATAGATGCATTGTAATGGGATATTCCAGGAAGGAAAATTTCTCCTCAGAAATGCCTGAAATATACAGGGGGAGTAGAAGGCAGCAGGAATGGCCATAGGCCTAACTGTGACCACTCCTGTTCTCCTTTAAATTTGTCCTATCTATCTCAGCTTATGCAACAAGATAAAATGATGGCCTTCAGGAAAGCACAGCTGCAGACTATTTGGCAGCAGAGCTAGGAGAAGTCATTCTGTGCTTCAGAGAAAGGGCTTGGAGATAGAAATGAATGTAGTTCCATTTAAGGAGTTACTTTTTTTGTATTAGGAAGCCAACTTTTTGGCATCATTTTTCTTTCACATGGATTTTTATTTTCAGAAAGAAACAGGCATTTGAAAGACACACAAAATTTGCTCAGCTTAAGATATTCTTTTATACCTGCATGGCCACTAAGGCAAGTGGTTTCCTGTACCATGAGCTTCAAACCATCAAGAAAGCACCAACGTCAGTGAAAGGGAAGGCCAGCTGATTTCCAAAGCATGCTCTGCAGTACCAGTTCAAGAGTATCATAACTGCAGTTTAAGAGCAGACTCCCTCATTTAGATTACAAATCCTGCACAGTTAACCAACAGATTTGGAAATGAACACAAGATGGAACAACACAAATGGTTGACCTAATCTTTCCAGGGATATTGTGGAGCTTGCATGCAACAGCTGAGGATGAGGAAATACCACCTGTACATACAGCATCAGGGTGGGGGTAGAGGGGGTGAAGGACGGAAAAGTAATGTAGCCCTAAGAAACCCAGAATGGTTTGCAAAATTCATCCATTGAAATACCTGAACCATTACTCAAACAACTGACAACATGGGCTTGCTTAATATATTCCTTTATCAAATAATGCAAAAACACTAATCAAAACTTCCTTCAAAACCTCAGTGAGTTCCTATCTATGATCAGTTATTTGTTTGCTCATTGGAATAAAATTCTCTTTCTGAACCCCAAACATTTGCACTGACTGTAAGAAATTGTTCCCATTATCTTTGTATCAGGATCAAAACAGAGGTATTCTGATCCTATACACACAAATGCAGACAGACCATCAACAAGCCACACAACATCAGCGCATGTTGCAGCACAGAAATAATATATGACACATCAAAGTACATCCCAGCTGTAAAAGACCCTCCTTTTTATTCATTACCTCATTCAACTGCCAGTTTACTTCATTACAGTTCATATTCAATAAAAAATTGTTTTACTCCACTAAATATGGGCTAATTTGTAACAATTTTTTTCCAGAAGACAATAATAAAGGATTTAATATTGCCTTTTCTCTTATTAGAAAGCACTTTTATGATAAAAGTTTCCTGACTTTCAGTAATTCACCATTTTGTCTTAATGTACTTAAATGGAAAATATCCATAGAAGTTTCAAAAACCCTAAAATAAAAAACAGATTGAAATTTATGTGCAGCTGCTTAGTGAAGAGGTCTAACGCTAGAAATACCATTTTTGAAAGCTTCCTATGCAATCATTAAGAGTTTTTTAAAAAAATCATGGAAAAGGGTGAAGTATTTTTTCAGGTTCAAAGCCTTTTTTTTTGTTCTTTCTTTAAGGCACTGACACCTTTTGTCATTAACTTGAAGGAATTTCTTTAATTTAGTGTTAGATAGCTGTTTCAGCCGAAGTCTAACACGGCCATATCCCAACCAAGCCCTCATTTGCCACCAATTCAAAGCAGAGAGATTTGTTTCAGGTGTAAGAATAAAGTCACCCAAAGTATTGTAATGTTTAGTACAGGAGGCCTGCTGTATTTCCTCCTTAGCAACCAGAGTCACTTCACTGGTAAAAAAACTGACTCTATGTTAAGCCTCTTACCATCTTTAGGCTCTTTTATTCAACTCTGCATAGCAAAGTATCTCAGATGGCACCACTACACTGTTTTCCAACTAGGGGAGAAATCTGCATGGTATTTAGATAAAAGACTAATCCACATGACATTACTATACATTTTGGCCAGGGGACTGTGAATGTAGAGTTTTATAATCCTTAGCCACAGTGAGGAAGGTGGTGTCACTCAAAGTCACCTTTTTTTAAATAAAATGAAAGGGACAGATAAACCCCATTTTTTCAGCAATTAAAACAGTCTCCAAACCTGCATGAAGAAGGTTAAAATTCCTTTTAAAAAGGAAACCAACTGTTAAAATAAGGAAGTAAAATTTGTTACTGTACTCCAGAACAATCTGAGGCTACAAAACAAAAAGTGAAAATAAAATATGAGACTCAAAACAGAAGGCTTATGTCTGCCTCCCTAATGTTATCTAGTGCCTGTGAATACAATGCATACTATACACTACCTTGTATAAGTTGGAGAAGAGTGTTAAAGTGCTGAAAAAAGGAAAAAGATGAATAAGAGATGCACACTTTTGCTAGTTATCCAAATCAATGACTACAGCAAAGTTAGACTGTCACATTTCAGACATTATAACATGACTATTTCCTGTACATTTTGGCATTTCCAAGCACTCCATCAACATCATAATGTAATTCTAATTTTTTTTGAGAACATGATAAAACTTCAATTTCATTTATGTTTCTGCTGGGAGAGGGAACAGGAAGGATTATAAATGTAATTCACAACCATAATATTGGTTAACAGAACAACAAGCTGCCAAAAAGTTTCAGATGGTTCCTGATTCATGCTAATTCTTGGGATTCATATATATCCTGGTTAGTTGCATCACAGTTACTATGTGCTTGCCCCATTCCTGTACTCATCCTAGGTATCCCTCACTGGCCTGTGCTAGAGATAGAGCACAACATCAAAGGACCTTTCTTCTAGTACAGCTGCATGTTGATGGTTATCCTCCAGGGAAATCTTCAGCAGAGAACTAAAGATATTAGAGATAAAATATGTTTTATTTTCCTGACTTTTCAGATTAACAGCAATGGACTGAGGAAGCAATATTATTATTTTAATTAGTTGGGTTAGAAGATAATGGCTTGCCACAGTTAGCCTTACTGCTGCTGTCTGTGTGCACAGACACTATCTAGAATATCCAAGTGACTTTTAAAAGATTTTTATGGATATTCCACTCTGAATGGATGCTAGATGAGATAAATGGATGCCAGCCAAGATAATTATGTAAGACTTACCTTGCCCATTTCCTTCCCTCTCTGCCTTTGAGGCTCTTTTAGTGCACTGAATATCTTCTTGGGGAATTTCATTTAATATCTTGGCAGCACAATCAATTCCTATGGTCAGATCATTGAGGCAGTCTTACAAATAAAGGGTAAAGTACTTTATTACTAGAGTCAGCAAAAGAATTGTGCACAGTGATGTTCTTACTCATACCACATCATTATTAAAATGTGCAATCTGTTTCTGTGGTTCAGAGGCAAAGGGAGGCAAACAATTTTAACAATAGCTTCAACCCTCTCTGCTCCTAGGTGTGTGTAACACTTGGTACTCTGAATTCTGCTCCACATGAACTGCCATCTCTGCCTGCTCTTCTGTTCACACAGGCCCACATCTCACTGCTCTTGCATGACAACATTCTTCCTTTTTCTTTAATATTGATATGCAAACTGTGCATTTCGTGTCAGCAAATGGTAGCCTGCTAGGACGGTCATTAAATTTGGAGCTCAGGGATCCTAATAAACTTCTGCATTTCCAGCCGCCTATAGCTTGCCAGAGACCTGGAAGAAGTCACATAGGGTTCCCACTACAAGTTCTACAACCTGTTGCTGCTTAACAGTTAGTGCAAACTTTGATCTAAAATAAAACAGGATGCAGGTCATTGTTAAAGCTACTAACTTAAAACTAGCCTACTTCAAATAGATTTCAAAGTCCTTACTAGTGTTATAGAACAATCCAGTCAGGGAAGACTTACAAACACACATTGCAGCCAGACTCATAATTTTATCACACACACTCTTCTCATGGGCTTACATGGTGAGGGAGATTTCTATTTCTTTTGTTTATTTTTAAAAAAGGTATTTCTAATGTGAGGAAAAGACTAAAATAGGACCCAAACCTACTATTCCACCACTCAGAAACTGTAGCCCCACAAGCATTAGATCAAAAATTTAACCACTTTTGAATTAGGCAAGGTTACTGCATGTATCTCCAACCTACTGCTCCACCAGTATTAGAAGGATGTGGGAATTAAACAATGTGCTTTAAATTCAAAACCACTTTCTAATGTGCAAATATAGGCTACAAAATGGATTCCTGTTGCATTTTCCCTGAGTCACCATCTGTTTCCCAGAAGACCCCTGAAAAACGCCCTTTTTCTAGTTGAATGTGCGCTTAGGTAAGGCATGTTTAATTAACAGATGGGCCATTTCTTGGCTTGTGAGGGAGCTGAACCTCAGTGCTAGCAGATGCTGTTCTTCACACACTGCCTGTTCATCAGCCCTTCACAATGACTCAACATTATTGCTATGATGCCTGATGGGTGGAGAGGATGTTGGGAGGGTGATGAAGGAAAAAAAGTGTTCCAGAAGACAGACCTTCCAGAAGTCCTAAAAACATCTTTTTTCAGAGCTACCGTGCATTAGCAGAGCTGCACCTCTACTTAAAAAGAAAATGAATGATATATCCCTCGTTTACACCTGGTGTTTTCTGGATTTTAGTACTGCTGCACTGTTGGAATATGGGCCCGCAAATATGGAGTAAGGCCTACCTAAGGCCTAACTTAGAATAGCAGCAGGAGGCAAATTC
>JAWWLV010000053.1:8609843-8624688 GCA_035041135.1 Platyrinchus mystaceus | reverse complement strand
GCGGGTCCCTACCATCCACCACCTAGCTGCGGGAGCACGGTGGACGCATGGCCACCTGCCCGCCCGCCATCTTGAAAGCCAAATGTAACCACAATAGCTGTAATAAAGAGAGTTCCTTATTCCCGATTTTCTAGCTCTTATGTCCTGGTCGCCGCCCTGAACGCGACACTCTCGCTTGAATTTCTCTCTCCAGTAAATTATGCTAATTCAATCCGGAATGGCATGTGCTGTAGAAACAAAAAAGCAAAATCTTCTTTTGCAACCAGTATACAAATTATTGCAGGATCACCTGCCATTAATTTTTGCAAACGATATCTGCCTTGCTCTACGAGCATAGTCAACTATTCAATACATGTGGTTACTGTTTTAGGAAAGGCATGAGGGAGAAAAACACACTTCAGAACCCATAAGGGATCTGCATAAGTAACAACTCACTGTCACAAGAGGCCGTAAGATTGAAAGGTATTATAAATTAAAATTAAAATGACTGGTAATTCCAACACTATGTTACAGCTGTATCGATCCTGAACAGCCTGAAGCACAAAAGACAGAGCCTTTGCTGCTTCATTAGTTAATGTACAAGGTGAAGATAAGTTAGGATCGCCCTTTAGCAACTGAAACAATGGGGCTAATTTTTGTGTAGATATGCCTAATTGCGGTTGCACACAATTGATGATGCCTAACAGTTTCTGCAGGTCATTAGGAGTTTGTATGTTTAGGGCTACATGAAGTGACTGTGGGAAAACAGCTCTTTCTGTTACTTTCCACCCCAGATACTTTCACGGAAACTGTTTCTGAACTTGACCTCAGCCACACACAGTCCTGCTTGCTGCAATGCTGTCTGTAGAACAAGTACTCGTTGTAACACCTCGTCTGTCGGTGCTGCCATAAGAATTGCAGTCCATGTCATGATACAGTAAAACCTGTGGAAAAGAAACTCGAACAGGTGTTAAGAACCTTTGCAACAAACGTGACACATTGTAGGACTGTTTATCATTCTCTGGGGTAAAATAGTCCAATGAAAAAGTTTTGCAGGTTCCTGATTATTGACTGCCGGAACTGTGAAAAAAACGGCGTGTCCTCTGGATGCAACAAAATAGTAAAAAAAACGGTCTTTAAGATCATTTACTATCAGTGGCCAGGAGTGGGGTAACATATCAGTCGAAGGAAGAACAGTCTGAAGGGCTTCTTTAGCACAGAGTTAATTGCTCGCAAATCATGTCAAAGTCTCCATTTACCATTCTTGTTAGGAATAACGGACTTGGGTGTATTCCACAAACTAGTAAAAGGAACAATGTGTCCTGCCTCTAACAGTTCATCTACTACTTTTCAGGGTTCTTGCAGCCACTCCTGTTTCAGGGACCACTGTTCTATCTACACTGGCACATTTATTTTCCATGTAAGTTTTAGATATGGCTGCATCACAGTGGCCCCTAGGATAAATTTGTTTGTATAGAAACATCCCATTTACTCAATAAATCTCTCCCCCATAATATACAAGAAGCACTCATCACATAGGGTGTAATTTGACCAGAGGCGCCAGGAGCAGCATGCTTCCCGGTGCTGACACCGCAAGCAGCACGGCCGGGCAGCCTGAAAAGGCGTGGACGGACGCCTCTGGCCTGCTGGGCTCGCACGGCTCCGGCGGCAGCGAGAAGGAAGCGGCCGTGGAAGTGTATGAGCAGGGCGGCAGCGGAGCGGGGTTGATTACAATGTGTTACTTTACAGTTGGCCATGTTCAACCTATATATGTGTCAATATGTGGGAAAACAAAACAAGGGAAACTTTACAGCATCCAAATTCACTCCTGTTCAGATCACTTAATAGCCTCGAAAAACAGAGATGCAAACATGGGTTATCTATTCCATCACAGGAGAGTTCACCCTCATGGCAGATGAACAGTCACAGAGAAACTTTCAGGTTCCCAAAGGATGAAAAGCAACACAAACACTTAGTGGCACCTATCCTTGCCAGGGTCCAACAGACATATCATTTTCCTGTCACTGGCAGCAAAGTCAAGGCTGCAGGCTGAGAATTACCATAGACATCAGCACATTGTCAACAGCACAAGGTCTCAAGCACCACAAACCTCTCTGGATTCACTACAGTGAGGGAGGTACTTGAGTAATCTACCTGTACTCCTTTTGCAGTAACTCAGTGAAGAGCTATTCATGATAACTGGAAGTGGCAAAGACATTTGCATAGTAAATAACAAGTATCTTTCCTTAAGATGAAAGTGATTGGAATAAAGCTGACACTGCCCTTCTAAATGATGTCTCTAAACACAGAAAGCCATTCAGAGTTTTGAATCAGCATGCCATAAAAAAAAATCCTATGTAACAGGAAAGTATTCATTTCAGTCCAACTTTTTAAGCTGGAAAAATAGGAACTATAGCATTACAAACTATAGTTATTCCATTCTTTGGTCTATAACTAGACATTCTGAAATCTGGTAATTTGTTATCTGGTATCTAGTTCCACCCACGAGTAAGAGCAGAGGTTTTATTCTGGACATGTACCGGTTTCAGTCTTCAGTGGCTTTACACTCACTGAAATATGAAAGAGCATAAATAACAGTTGAACTTGATTAGCTTACACAGCTTTTCCTATTTAATGAACGTATAATAACAATATATATATATTTATATATATTAAAAAAATGATCATATTGAAGAGCTCTTGAGAAAGGTGAAGCAGAATCTGGTACGGCCCAAAAGAGAAAAACTAATGCTTTGTAAGAAAAAAAAAGGAAAAACAGGAGAAAAAAAAATTGTCACAGTTTCTACTGGTATTCCTACAAAAAGACTAAGTCTTATAGATATAAATAAGTACACTTTTGCAAATAGCTTTCAACCCTCTTTTCCTGCCTTAAGAAAAAGCATCCTTTTAGGGTTAATCACACAAAGCTCACTAAATGAAAAGAAACTGTGTAGTATCTACTACAGAAAGCTGGAAGTAGACTGTATAGCCTAGTGACTGGCCTAAGTCAAAATAACTCAGTTGTTGTAGTGAATCATATTCCAGGTCTTCTTCAAACAGACAATTTAATCCGGACCACGCTACTGTGATATAAGCAAGTTATGACTGGATTTGCTATTTTACAATGATACTTGGCATAACTAACCTCAGCATTAAGCAAGTTAAAAAGGTAACTTGTTCTATGAATAAGTTCCTCAAAGGGCCATATTCACACTGCCTAAATTATACTCAAGTCCCTGTATTTTATAATTTTTTCAAGTGCACTGTAGTTTAATAATACATATCAGTCCCATGAGTTGTCTTTTTCAGCAGTTGCTCCCTCAGTGGATCTGTCAGCACTGAGAAAATACAAGGAACTTAAGGGATTTTAAATCCATCTCTTAATGAAATTATATGATGGGATTTCTGGAATCGTCTTCTAAACACAATGGGCAATGGTTACTATGGCACTGCTGCCTTTCCGCAGTGTTCAACAAAAGCATTTTTTAATTATTTCTCCGAATAACTCAAATCAAAAGAAAGATGCATAACTGTATATTCCCTTTAGAACAAAACTAAGCAGGGTCTGTACCCTCTCGATGCTGAGATCTCAGCAGTGAATCACCTCAAGTATCACAGCACCATTACCTGTTGCATCCTAGGGCTCAGTGGGGAGCAAATTATAAGCAAAATCTTAAGCTTCAATCAGCAGTACATTTCAGGATTGCAGGATCTGAAATGGAAATCAAAGGACTATTAGAATCATTAAAGATGTTCATCCTGGTTTGGGGCAGGGCGGAGGGCAGGGGAAGAAGGGAGGGAATTATAGAAGCATTAGTTCCTAAGAAATATAGAATGAAATACAGTTAACATATTTACCCTGTTGCAGAATAGTTACATGTATGTCTCATTAAAAGCATACTTACTCTCCAATCTTTAATGTTTCATGTGGGCAAAAAATATTAAGAATAAATATTCCCCATTCAACTCTAATGACTGTTATTTACCTCAATATTTTTTCTTGCAGGATGGAAAGGTATTCCAGGATTGTCCCACTACAGATTAACCTTCAGAAGACTTCCCATTCTACTTGGAGTGGCCGTACCCCTACATCCAAGGGACAAAGCCTCCCAAGATTCTTTTGCTGCCAACACCAACATAGCATCAGGACTGAGCAGATTGATCTCGTGATACAGAATTCACTATTTGTACTCTCCAAAGCAAAAAGAGAATCTAAACCTATTCCTCCTCAAAGGGCATTTCTAACACTTACTGCTGAAAAGACATAAAAACAATCCTTATCCATAAAGCTCTCCAACAAGCATCTATGCATATGTGCAATCAACTCAAAGAACTTCCTTGGGATTCCTTTAATTTCCGTATGTAGTCATCTATGATCCGTGTCATAAAGGATAATCCCCTACTTTTCAACTAAAATTTTACCTAGAAGCTTCAATTTTCAGTCTGCAGACTTTGAGTGCATATGGTTGTCACAGTCACATCATGTTATTTCCATCGAAGCAGCTGGATGTTTCCAGTGTAGGAAGCAATTACTATAGAAAATGTCAATGTGTCATTCTCCCCAAGTCACATGTTTAACTTCACATTATAGTATTTGACAAGAAACCAGCCCTAAGCCTACATCAAGAAAAAAGGAAAAGAGGGAGAGCACACGTGCAAGTCACAAGAGAAAAAATCAGTTTACCCAGTGTTTGCTATGCAAGCAGATTTTGATTGATGCCACAGTTGTGGTACACCTCTAGAATTTAATTGCTTTCGTGGAAGGCAGGTTTAGGTCTTCATTAACAGTTTGCCTTGACCCGAAAATGCACAAAAAAAAGGCGTCAGTCTAAAAAAAATGCTCAGTAATTACCTGTTCAGTGGGTTTTGCAAGCATTTTAGGAAGCAATAGTCACAACTCATATCAAGATTGAGAGAAAATGTCCTGCCTGGCAAATGCACAACAAAGAAACAGAGTTACTGTGACACCTTTCTGGCCTAAAGGTCTCATTTTAATGATAGTGCTAAATACCAAGGACCACGCACATGCTTGAAGCTTCCTGGCCTTATGACTTCCCGTGTTATGTCCACAGAGAGGAACAAAGGTGGAGCTGTAGCCTCAAACAGACATATCTCTCAGCATACAATACATCTACTAGCTGTAATCTGACCAGTTACACTAGAAAACAATAAAGAACTTGCCTAGGTAGTAACAAGCCAACAACCTAGCTACACATTGACTAAAACAAGCAGAAGTACCTTCGTCTACATCCTCCCCACATTTGATGGCCGGTAGGCACGTTCTGCTCTCTCCAGAGCACCCTGCAGTCTGACCCTCCTGTGAAGGCACAGAAATACCCTTGATGTCCTTCCTCTAGAGAGAGCAAGCCAGTCTGCTCTGTGTGACCAAGGGAGCCTCAGCTCACGCCAAAGTCTGTACACCCCAAGGAACAGTTACTGGTATGCAATCCCAACTTGTTGACTCAGACCACCCACACAGGGTCTTGTTCTCCCATGTCACTTGGCACGCCAAAGGCCATGCTAATAATTTTGAAGCTAACAATTCATGAAAGTATTAGGAGGGGAAGTAAAAGAGCAAGTGGAGGACTTCACTAAAAAGAACTTCAAAACTCTTAACCTAGAGTCAAGGCATGGAAGTGATACAAAATATATGAGACTCTGAATTCCAATTACACTTAGAGCAGGAATCTCTTGTTCATACATTCTATTTTCCAGCTACTCATGGTATATTAAATTAATGGAAATTATAAGCTTTAGCATATATTTAATAGCTACACTGTGGTTTTTTGAGCAATGATATGACTTTCTTTGTGTATACAAAAATACACATATGGATGCATTTATGTATGCAAAAAATACCCATACAGGCTTTGACATTACACAGCAGTACATATTGTTCGTGTTCAAACAGGGCTTTAGGCTGTGTTAATCAATGCAGACGTTAGATGGTAAAAAGTGTCACAGTTCCTCAGAACCTAGCAAAATCTTAAAAATAAAATAAAAAAAAAAAATAAAAAAAATCAGTTAGGAGAAAGATGTACTTCCATGATCAGCTGGAGTCCAATAAGCCTCTGGTCCTCCCAACATCATCCCCTTAAACAGACTGCTCTCACACTGACACAATTGTAAAGGCTGTGGGATTACAGCAGGACAAGAGGAAATTTTTCATCTGTTTTTCCTTTGAAAAACTATCAGTAACTAGGTAAGACATGTTTGGATAAACCTTGGTGATAACACCCGAGTATCTAATGGCTGACTCCACTAGTTTAATCACTTCAGTACTCCCTTCCCTTTCTGCATATAATGTGCAGGTAATCATTGATCTATGCATAAGAGGAAGATATATACTCACTTTGAATGAATGAAAACCTATTTGCTGTGAAATTATAATTATAATTTGGAACAGATATTGACAAATTCAGGAAGGGTGCTACAACAGAAATAATGAATTGTTTACAGGAAAGACCAAGACAAAGCATTAGATCAGGAGAGCAACTGCACAATGACACGGGCCTGAATTCACACTAAGACTAAACTTCTGAATATGTCAGCTGATAAGTCTTTGTGAGCAACATGGTGCCAGTCCTAAGCAAATGTTACAAGAGGTCAATATCCACATCTCTTCTGAAGATTTCTAGAAAGCTCAGCAGAGAAAAACATAACTTTGTGCAGTAATTAAGAGGGAATTGAATCTACACTGTAGTGTGACTGAGTATTCCTTACCCTTAGATCTCAGCCCATGCCAGCTTTAAAGTATTGCCCCATGGCAGCTCTCTGAGCCCTGCAGGTACCACAGGCTTTACTGTGGTAGTAGGGTTAGTGAGCACAATTTAACTAACCCCAAAAACTCAGTCACTGCCATTTTCCTATAGCACCAACCTCAAATGGATTCAGCTCTCTGTGTTCCTGAGGTAGGACGCTCCAGACTGAAACTCAGGTTACAAGCATTTCCCATTCCGTTCCACCCCACCCACACACAGACATCAGGGAAATGTAGGAATTTGGGTCCAAGGGGGAGATAATGTAAAGTCCAAAGAAAAAAAAGTCTCAGTTTTGCATTCTGCAGATCTTCATGACCATTCAGCTGCAGGCAGGTGAATGCAAAGTAATAGAGCACTGCTGCCACCATGTGCTACAAGAGATCTCTGCAATCAAGAGGTTTCCTTTTGCCTTATTTTTTAAGCCACAAAACCAGAACTGCTATTGTACTGGCACATTCAGGACAGAGGGTGAGGAGAAGGCCTTTGCCTCTGCCAAGAAGGGACGGCATGGCCTTTCAGCTGAGTGCCCGTCCTCGACAGTGCAGCTAGCTCCTCTCCTTTCCAAAGCCTAGAGCACAGGCAGAGCCCAAGGCTCCCAGGGCCCCCCAGCCAAGTCCTGCTGCAGACAGAGCAGCCAAGGGCACAGCTTTCCCCACTCCCCCTTTGCCAAAAGGCACCAATGATTTGGCACACTGATCATCACTAATCAGTGGTGCAAACCATCTATGTCTTCTATTTCCAAAGGAAGTTCATGACAAGTATCTACAAGGCTGCATGGCTGTCATTGTCCTGCCCAACCAAAGCAAACACCCTGCACAACCACAGTAATCAGAGATTTTGATTCTGGCTGAAACTGAACCAGCCCACTAAACACCAGAATTTACATTACAAGAACTGCTGGTCTGGCAAGGTTTGTATTTGCTTCTCTGCTCAAGCACAGTTTGAATAAAATAATTTTTATGGAGTGATTTTTGCTATATTGTTTTTCGAAAATAGTGTTTAAAAAGACTGCATGATACTCCAGAATTTTTGCCGTCACACAGAGATCCTTTCAGAGCAGACACACTTTATTATTGAGGTATTGAATAGTTTCTTCATAAAAAAAAAATAAATCGAAAATTAAAAAAAATTAAAAAATTTAAAAAAAACCAGACAAAAGTCTATAAAATTAAAATAGAAAACTGCATTCTACAGCATGTTTGGACATTCCCTGTAAACTAAATAGAGGCAGATTGGAACATTCTGAAGAAGAGAACAGTTTTTCATAAGAACACTCCCAAAGAAAGGATATCTGAACACAACATTAATGGATTTTGACTGACCAATTTTTCTCATTGATATTTTTAAAATTTTGCTTTCTCTTTTTTGTCCCTTGTTTCTGAGACAAATTTAAAATAAAGCTAAAAAATGTTTGTTCTCCCATAGCAGCTGAGTATTAATATAAAAATTATACCTTCATCCAAACATGCAAAAATGTTTTCACATATTTTAAATCTTAAACAAGTGCTATCCCACAGATAGAAAGGCAACCAGTGAACAAGAAAATAAGGGAAACTTTCTTGGTGAGAGACAGACCTTAATTTCTGTACCACACTAGATGTCTCCAACAAGAGAGTCTCAAGATTTTCTTGATTCCAAGCAAATATTGTAAAGCATCTAAAAAACCTATCTTAATGCCTGTCCACTATGGTTCTTGCATCAAAAAATCTTCCCATCACAAAAGAAATTTGGAAGGTTCCTCTGCCCATTGTCACAGGAAGGTTCACAGAATTAGTAATCTCCTTATGTAAAATTTGGCTTGTTTAATATGATCAAAAAATTGGCTCTAGTCAGATGTGTTCCCTATACAAAGAAGATCGTGAGCTGCTCTGCTGCTGCTTCTGCGTTCATATTACTATAAAAAACTGAAACGTAGAAACTATTACAGAAAAAATTATTTGATATTTGCCTTCCCTCTATTTCTTTCTGTTTTTTCTCTCATAGACATTGTTATTTAGCAAGAATTCAGGTATAGAAACAAAAATTTTTACAAACAAGTAGTTTACTTCAATTTTGTTACTTTTACCATTTTACCTGGTCTGGTAATTCACCATTATTTTTTCTTCTCGTATCCACCACCCCAATCCCCTTTCCACCCCCACATTATTATCTTTTTTCTTTTCCTCCTCCATATGTTGATTCTATACTTCAGATAAATAACATTTAAGCAAGCGAAGTCGGGTAAAATATACTGGTGTGTACTGGCCAGGGTGATCCTCATTCTAGTCCCTACTTTATAATTTTAAATTATGCAGGATGAAAAAACTGTGAATCAATGAGAACAGAAACTAAACATGAAGCATCCTGCACCCAAGTCTGTCATGCTGTGGCTACAAACTACACCCTAAAGGGCACAAATCTCCACACCTCTCCCCAGTAAAAATCAATTTCCGCAAAGACTTCTCCAAAGGAGCATGAAAAATGTGAAGATCCATTTTGCTCCAACAAGACACTGCCTCAAAAGACCAAAGGCTAGTAAAATCTTTCCAGTGATAGAAAATTTCTAATATTTTTTAACAAATTTAATTACTTTTTGTTCCTAATTGGAACTAGCAACAGGATAAATGTAGAGTTCAGGCAAGTGAGTTGTTCAAAGTGCATGCCCAGCTGTCAAAGCCTCAGCTCAGCTGGCGAGCCAAGGAGCCATTCTGCCCTCCCTTCAACTAAAGGCAGCCACCAGCATGACCCTTCCACTGCTTCACCAACAAAGACCTGCAGCTGTCTCCAGTCCAGAAATAGCTCTGACAGAGATCACAGACAGGCTTTTTGACTGGAGAAGAACACAGCATTACTGTTCATGTCCATCTTTTATTGCACACACAAACCATATGTGTTGGGACAGCCACTCACGACAAGAGTTTGGCTCTCTCGCTGGAGCTGTCGGCACTCTTTTAGATCTGGAGTCCCCCAGTTCAGTCCTGGAGCATGAGCCAAAATTGTGGCTGCAACACAGACATTGTGGATATACCAGCAGTCAGTGGTCCGAAAAGCTAATGCTTAGCTCAGACATACCCAGAGAAGAAATACTAGATAGACCTCTCCAAAAAAAAGTGAAACTTTTAGAGGAAGGAATTACAATATTATCCTTGCCTCCTGCAGTGGAGCAACTCTGACATGACAGCCTCCTAGCTGGCACAAAATTTTGCTGTATTACAACCTCCAGCTAATCTTTCTCATTATGGACTTCAGTTTTATATAATGTAACTACATAGACCCTATTTGGACAGGTCACCCTCAGCTTAAATAAGACATTTGCTCCAAAACCAGGAGAGGAACAATTAATATTATTTTAGTTATAGCATACTTCATCTAATCCTGTTTTCTAAGCAGCATGGTTGCTTACAATCTCCACATGAACTGTGTGATGAGATCAGTTTCATACAGCGCCAGGCTCCTCCTGGTTTGATGAAAATGCCACAGATGCTGTGGTTAATATCCATCACTGATGATCTGATTAAGTTTGCACTGAGTGGTACTGGAACATACTATGAATTAATAATCATCAGAAGGATGAAGGGTTGAAGGTGGTTAGAATTCAAATTTGTCATGTTTATACAAATAAATCAGAGATGAATGAATAAATCAAAATGTAGTGCTTAAAAATTGATTTGCTTCTGTAGAAAAGAAATAACATTTTTGATACAAAACAGTAAGCTCTAACATAGATAATGCAGATTTTCATTGCAAGAAAAACATCTTCTGTTTTCCAGTTTCAGTTATTGTCATAAATTCATAAACAACTACTTGAATAAAATCCTTAACTCCTGTTGAGCGGTATCATGGGGCACAGGAGCATGGATAAGTTGGTGTTACTGGGTACAAACAAACAACTCAAGTCTGCATACCCTTTCTCTGTATAAAGTGTCCCCAAATGACACGGGTCACACTGTGATCTCTGTAACTGCAACGTATGACTCAAAATATTTCTGCCAAAAGAAATGGTGAAAAATTGTCCATCCCAAAGCATGCAGACAGAAAGATGAATAAACTGTAACAACTCAAGTGATACCAGTTGACAGAGAATACAGGACAGTCACATCAGCTTCTGACAGGCTGGATTTCCTTGAATTTCAGTCAGCAGTGCAGAGTTAAAGCCGCTCTCATGCCTTCAGAAAGGCCATTTAGTGTGAGGATGTGGCTTAGCCCTAGGCACTGGAAATCCTCCTATCAGAAGCAAAGAACTGAGTCCAGGATTTCTAACAGAAATGCCTTGAACAAAGAGGCCACCATGTTTTTATAGCAAATCTGTTTCCTCACATCAAACTGAAAAGTAAGAAACTGGTTCTCTGGACCATGCTGTTGCATATTGGAGTTCAGGGAGAGGATCCACAAAATTCTCATTAATTTATACTTGCCAGACTGCCAGTCTCTCCACAGAATAAAACACAAGAGTGAAGCTGGCCAGAGCACCTGAGGAGGCTACACTTCTAACATTATTTCATCAGCTGCTATAACATCTAATAGTTTTTGTCTGTTTCATCTCCAGCAGATAAGGGAACTGCTAAGCTCTAGGATATAGGAGAACCCCAAATGCCTATCCAAACACCAACAGGTTTTAAAGCTCTGATTCCTGGCAGTCTGGGACTGGCTTAGCTCAGCTTTGATGTTCAAGTGCTAAAGTCAGCCTGCACTATATATTGCAGCACTGCCTGGAAACCCTAGAGCAGAGCAAGTACTATGGTCACACAGCAGCTCTGCTAAGGCCATTACAGTCGGATGCAGCACACACAAACTGACAAGCTCTGCTGCCTTCCTTGGGCCCAGGGAAGGTACTATTAGGAATAGCTCTGCACTGGCCAGGCACAGCATGCTTGTTGAGAATAATGCAATTATGGGAGAGCTTTTAGGCAAAGATTTTTAAGGTATTTTTACACCCCACCTTCCCTCATCATAGCAAAAAGAACCAGCTGCACACAGGTAACAACAAGAAATTATTTACTGTTTCCATTTTATATTTGGCCTAAGTTAACAGCAAACACACAAACACAGCAGGATCATGCACTTAGGTGCCATCCTTCCATGGGCAGCCTCTTCATTTCATAACTGATTTTTGTCCCACTGACCTCATCTAAACTCACAGAAAAAGCCAGCATGAGAGCCTCAGCGGAATCTTCTGGCCCTTTACTGAGGCTATTGAACAATCTGCTAGAAGAGGATAGAACCTGAAGGAAAACAAAATACATTCCAGAAGGAGAAAAATACAACACATTCTGGCTCCTTGCAGCTTCAGCATATTTTTGTTTCAGCCAGAGGTCTAAAGCCTCACCTCAAAAGCTATTTTCATCTTTAAAAAAACACATTAAAAAAAATACACCCTACATTGTCTAACCATTCACTTCACAATGCCACCACCCCACTCCCTCACAGGCTTAAACTCCTGTTCCCAATCCCACACACTGTCCCACAGCCTGTCTTCCTTTAAACGTCCCACTCATGGTACTTGCCAGGCAGCTGTCAGTCCTTCCACTGAGGTGATAATCCTAGCAACATCCAAACTGGCTAAAGCTGTTCTTGAATATAAGCTGCAAACTGCTGCTGAAGTACCAGAACACTAATTCCTCCCAGTTTTGACTCCTGTAACAAGCACAGTGGCTTCACATGAAGATACCATCCATCCCTACCAAACCTGCATTACTCATGGTCACAGGTAGCATCCACAAACTGCTACCCTAAAGGCTTAAATATATATAAAATATATACAGCAGCAGAATTTCACTTATAAGCTTTTCCTCTAGATGGAACTATCTGAGGAACAAAGTACAACATCAATCTAGCGAGTCTAGACCTGCCTTCAAACATATTTTCCTTCACGCTTCAGTCTGTACAGCTTTGGCTAATGACACTCCTACATCAGCAATTTTCACTCTGTGGTTCACACTCCTCTGGTGGGAAGGGAGGGGCACCACAAACTATTTGGGAGACATCCACAAAAGGCATCTAAGAAAACCAAGTTTCTTCACACCACATAGCAAACCACATATATGGACCCATAAAAATTTCACACAAGTCCCTCATAATTTGGAGGGGAGGCTCCAAAAGCCACTACTGTCCACTGTGATATTCCAATTATAGAGAAATCACTGATTTAGAACTCAAAAAACCCAAGTTATTTTACCAGCTCTGTCCCTCTAGCACAGCAATAGATGGGACTTGTCACTGTTCTGTGTTTCAGTCTCTCCACCTGTAAAATGAACGAATATGAAAGAACGTGGCCAGTCTTCGCGAACGAAGATTTGGGAAAGGTCTTTATACCTTTCAAGCCTGCACAATGGATTTTTTTAGGTGAGACACAGCCTGCGCTGAACTGAGCCCACCCTTTAATCCTAAGGTTCAGCTGCCGGGGCCAAGCAAGCTCGGACAATGGCAGTGAGGTCCTTGGGACGTAGGTTTGTTTAGAGTGACCTTCTCTGAGATGGATGGCCTTAGGGGCTGACGAAATCCATCTACCCGGGGGAGTGTCCCTGAATCGAACTCGGGAATCGAACCGGGGTTGCAGCGGTGAGAGCGCTGCATCTTAACCACTAGACCATCAGGGCTGCCTACCTGTAAAATAAGGGGGAAAGTACTGCATCTATTTTTTAAGATTTAAAACCTATCTGGTAATAAATGTTATTTATAGAAGGTCTGTGTCGCTACTATTCTGCCTTTTAAGTTCATCTCAATAAACCTTTGCTCCTTTCGTCACGTAGTCACCTTGAATTCCTGAGTCTCCTGTAATCAAACTCTGGAATTCAGCACTGGATGCCACATATCTATGAACCATCCTGTTTGCCCAGTATAAATCATTTTTTTGAATTCCTTTGATTTTTACACATTAGGGGCAGAACATTATAAATACTGTAAATATTAATGTAAATGGTGACAATTGCATGTTCAGTCACATGTTTGAAAGCAAATGACACACAAATCCCAGCAAACAGGGTCATATAAAAACAGGGCAGGAACAGAAAGCAAAAAGCATTGGTCAAACCAGCAGTCTACCATTATGGCACCATTAAGGCAAAGCTTGCTAAGCAGAATTATGCAGTCAATGCAGGGACAGAAAGAGATAAATTGCATATAACCTGCATGTATACAGAAGTATTTCAGTTTTTCCCAGCTGTTAGGCAGGGCTAAGTAATGATCTAAATCTTGTGCACTTTCAAGGATGCCCTGCTAGTTCATAGCTTGCAAGATTTTTTATCATCAAGCGAGTTTCCTAATTTACTATTAATCATGCATAAGACCTTCTTCAGGCAAATCTTCAATCCAGGCTCGAAGTTCATTCCACAGATCCCTCTCCCGAAGCGCTTTGGCAACTTATTAAAAATAGCATCCTGTAGTCTTCTGAAGAATCCTTGGGGTTCTCCTTCAAGAAAAACAAGGACTGGTTCGATGAAAACAATCAAGAGATCCAGGAATTGTTGAGAAAGAAGAGAACTGCTCACCAAGCACACCTTGCTCAGCCATCTTGTCATGTAAGAAAAGCAACTTTTCAACTTGCATGCAGCAAGCTCCAACAGAAACTTTGTGACATTCAGAACAAGTGGTGGCTCAATCTAGCAGAAAAAATTCAATTATGCGCAGATACGAGTGACTACAGGGGATTCTATGAGGCTCTGAAAACAGCTTACGGTCCTACACACCAGGGTCAAAGCCCTTTACTCCGTGCAGATGGTCAAATGCTTCTCACAGATAAATCTTCCGTTTTGAATTGATGGTCTGAACACTTTCAGACTCTCTTCAGTACCAGCAGTGTAGTTCAGGACTCAGCAATGCAATTCATTTCACAACAAACTGAATTGGATATTGCCCCCACTATGGGTGAAACTTTTAAAGACATACAGCAGGTGAAAAGTGGCAAGGCAGCTGGGGTTGATGGAATCCCACCTGAAGTCTGGAAGCATGGTGGCCAAGCACTCCATGCTAAGTTCCACGAATTCGTGGTGTGTTGTTGGGAACGAGGTGAACTACCATCAGACCTTCGTGACGCAGTCATCATCACCTTGCACAAGGAGAAAGGAGATAAATCAGATTGTTCAAGTTACCGAGGTATTACTCTGCTCTCCATTGCTGGTAAAATCCTT
>JAWWLV010000053.1:8597424-8608133 GCA_035041135.1 Platyrinchus mystaceus | reverse complement strand
AGCCGAGCTGGGTCAGGAACGTGGAATGGCAGCATGGGGCACTGGGCTGGGGCCGTCAGCCTCTGCCCTGGACCAGCACCAGCCTCCGCTCAGGGACCCGCCTCTTCCTCTATCGACAGCTTAAAACACCAAATCCTTACATTGCCAGAAAACTCCTGCAGGAGGGAGGTTGTGGTGTCTGTCTCCTTGTGCGCAGTGGGGGCATGTAGGCAGCACTGCTGGAATGGCCGAACTGCCATTGACTGCTTCAGCAGGTGAATTGGCCATTAGTACCAACGAGGAAATGTGAACCCTATACTCGAAAATCATTCTTAGTCTAAGATGATGCTAGCTATCTGGATAATTGTACTGGTTTTCTTTTTAAGTGCTGTGGGTGGCTTTTTGTTTGTAAGCTATTATATAGTCTTACCTCAGTTACACCAATAAAATAAAAAGGCTCTCAGGGAGGGAAAAAGTACCAGGCTGCTGTTGTTAGGCAGGAGTTAGGGAGCATCCAGGGATTAAAGCCTCACCCCAATTAGGAGCCTAAGGCAAACAAGTTCCCTGGGCTATGCCCTGCTCTCCATGGGCCTGGCTGCAGGAGCAGGGCTCTGGCAGCTGTGGATAGAGGATGCTGAGCTTGCTGCTTGTGGTACAAGTGTTCTGTCCCAGAATCAAAGGGTTCATGCATAAGGCTAATGCATGAATTAGCCAAATTCGTCTAGCCCAAGCGACTTTTCATTTTCTCTTAGTAATCTCATTCAATGAAATAGCACAGGCGTTTTCTGATATGAAAACCTCAGTTGTTTGATACTGCTTAGTGACGGCAGAAAGACACAAAAGGAGCTAACAATGGCTTAGTTGATACACCTTGCCCTGCTGAGCCAGGAGAAGGTAATTGCCTAATATTTGTTCTGCCTGCTTTGCTAGAAGAACATTGTAGGAGAACTGGTTAAGGTCTTGTTCTGTTCTGTTTACTGCACCAAAATCTTATCATAGAAAGAATGCTAGGGCATAGACAATGACGTAATAAAGTAAGTAAACTCGATGTTTGAAGTAGATATAGGAGGCCCAGAGCCAGGATTCTGCAAGCCTGAAGAATCTAGGTCACCTAACAAAGAAAGTTGAAAATTCAGCCGCAAGGAAGACAACCGTAATGACCACCAGAAGGATGAAGGCTCGGTGAAAGAGCATGCACCAGTTGCATCATGTAGCCAGAGAAAATTAGAAGTAGCATACAGCAAGCCATATCCATAATAGGAAAGAGCTGGCTGGGTCATCTGCTCTGTCATCATCTTCCAGACAATCAGTGCTCTTTTAATCACAAAACATGGAACATGACCCAGGCTCTGCAAATATCTCCTGCAGTCTGAAGGTGGGTATCTAAAAGAGACAATTCTCCTGAGATGTCTGTGGTATTTCTAGTTATACATTCTGTCTGGTTCGCACACAGTTCACTGTCACATACACTGTAGCAATCACTTGGTGTTTCTTAATATAGAAGTATCTTATGCTATTCTGAGGGGAAGCTGTGAATCCTCTGGCAAACAATCACCCCGCTGACTCAGTGAAATAAGGAGACAGCTCAGCTTAGCAGTATGAGTGAAAAGGTCTGCAGTCTGGACATTTTACAAGTTATACTGCTTGACCTTCAGCTTGGGTGGTCTGACCAATCTGCCTATTAGCGTGTGGGAGTTGTGTAGTGTAGGATTCTGCATGTGTTTATCCCTGAAACCATGGGAGAACATTAGTGAAACTGCATGTGCAGTGCTGGATGGAGCCAGGGACTTGAAATGCATTGTGTGTTGACAGAGAGCACATCTTTTTGCCATTAAGCCGTGCACTCCAGAGGTCTAATTCTGTCCTGATTTACTCCAGATCTGGTTTGTGGCTGTAACTCTTCCACATGTGCCACCTATTGATAACACATGTTGATAAATATAATTCTTTTTTCAGTCACTAAATCTGGACAAAACTTGGTCTTCTATTTGTGTCCGTAGATTTCATTTAATTTTAGTGATGCATTTGGATTTAGGAGGCTGAATATAAGCACTTGCTCTATGCCTAGACCTGTAATGTCAGTACTTCTTTACCAGAATACAGAACTTTCGAATAAGGCTCTCTTGCTTTATTTAAGTAGTGGTTTTTTCTTTAATGATTGAATTTTTAGGATAGAATGGTTGCACTGAAAAAAAAAAGTGTGCATATATGCTAATGTCTATATAGAGAATGATAATATAGTGATAAGCTTTTGGCCATCGAAAACCTTCATTTTTTTTACCAGTGTTGAATGTCGGGATTGCTTAGTGTCACAGCAAGAACAGATTCTGGAACTTTATCTCTTTTTAGGTACGATTTTTTGGAAGGTTTTCTAATATCTGTACTTGTTTTTAGGGGTGATGCTACCCATTTGAGACTTTCTTATGCATATGATAGAAAGCAACAGCATAAACTGTATTAAAAAGAAAAAAAGCGCCACAGGTTGATAGCTCCTATAAGCATGCATAAAATCCCTTTTTCCCCCTTCAGATGGCTCAGATAAGTATGGATCGTTCTGATACTAAATTTGTAATTAATTAAATATTTAATCTGTGTCATTATTAATTCTAATTTTATTTTTTATGGTTACTTAAATTGTTTATTCTTTTTATGAATGGTTCTTCAAGACAAAGAAGGAAATGTATCTAGCACATTGTAGAAGAGCTAAAATTAAAGTTGCATATCTGCTTTTTAACTGTATTATGACTGATTTTTCTGTACTTTCTCAATTAAGCATATTTATTATTAATAAAGTTTTTGTTAAATTTTGTTCTTCATGTATGAATCCATAACTTCCATCCCATCACCACTATTAGGCAGGAAGTCAGGTAAAAATGTGATGGACATCTCCTAGTACAGTGAGAGGCTTTCAGTGAGGTGCAGAAAATGTAGTGGCTGTTGAATTTAGGAAAAATATTTTGATAAATGTATTCTATTTGCTTATAGGTTTTCATATTGTATTTTGATAGAATTCCTGTTCACTTCCCTTTGGTACCCATATGGTGCTTTGCACAGTAGCTGTGCAGTCAGGGAGCTTCCACACTTGCTGCTCTTCTGTGTGTGTCCTGAATGTAGAAGAGATTTGAGGGCACTGACCTAGTAAACATGATCCAAAGGAATGAGAATGAAACTTGGTGTCACATAATTCTGAGTTTATATTTAGATGATGACAATGATTAACTTTCCTACTCCTTTTCTGCCTGTAAAACAGGGATATTTTTGTTCATACATTTCTAAAAATAAAGTTTGAATTGCTTCATTTCTACACTGAACATGACAGTTGCTAATAATTCTATAATTGCAGATTTCTTTAGAATTTCATAGGTATCCCAGATTTGATAAATCACCTTTTTATTTCTTTTGGAGAATATACCAGTAAGTCTGCAATATTTGCTTTCTGCTTCTTGTTTTGTTTGTTTTTGTAAAATGTCAGCAGTTTATAAGTGTGTTGTAACTGATTTCTCCATTGTAATTTCCCTATGCTGAACAGACTCATTCTTCAAATACTAGACTCATCAAGCTCATGAAGTAGTTTAAAATCCACAGTTTGTTACTTTGAAAGTAATAGAGACACACTGTAAGATTAGGAACTTTTTCTTTGACCCTTTAACTTTTTTCCATTGGTACTTTGCTGCCCTTTGTTGATTTTCTCCCTTTAACCATCTTTCTGAAGCTGTGTTGAGAGGAAAATGATTGTGACACGAGCTGTATCAACTGATGAGTACCTAATGCATCAAAGATCTTTCTCATCAGTTTAAAGTTGTAAGGGTACAAGCTATAGTTTAGTGGTTAGATGGCCTTTCAAAATTACAAAGACAGTAGGTCTACATTTTCTTTCCGCTACTCAAAGTCTAGCTGTTTTCAACTGCCCTGACATTACTGGAGCTAACTGTGTGTAAGTAGTGTACTGCAGCAGAGAATCCAGTCTACACAAACACAGAAGAAATCTAAATAATTAAACGATAGCTGTGGGCTTTCCCAATAAGTGTATCTAATATAGGGTAATACTACTCATTTTAACACAAGTAACTAGAAATCTAACCAACCTTGTTTATTTGCAGGGTCATAATTCCGGTCACAGTGACTAGAATCTCTTTCCATGCATACTGTGCAGAGCTTCTTTCAGCTACCACCATTTCAAGTTTTGCCTTTACTGCTCCCCATACAACCCAGTCTGGACACGCACTTCATTTAGAAATTTCATTAACAGTCTCTCCCAACATAAACCACAATGCATTTTACAAGAGGAGACATACTTGGGGTTTCTAGAAAGGATGGATACTTTTGGCTTTGAGATTAATATCTCTTTAAGAAATAGGACCGTTTCCTACAGGTACCTGTTTCAATAGGCCACAGCTGCATCTCTTCAAGGACAGAAGAGAACAAATAAGTTCCCGCTCTGCTCTGCTCTGACCTGCTTGATTCATGCTAGTGGTTAATAGTTTCATACATCTGAGAACTCCTTCAGAGTACCAAAGTAAATCAGGGAAATCATTTAAATACTTCATTTCTAATATCTTGGTTTATCTTAATAAAAAGTGAAGCCCATCCCAATATTTATTTGCTAATAAATGCTTTTTTACAAAATGGTATTTAAATATGCTTATGGTTATCTCTGTATTTGTATTAGTTACTGTATTCTTAAATGATATAGACAAATATACCTCAGAAAAATTGGTTTAGTTGGCCCTAGACATACTATTCAAACAAATGATCATTTGGGCTCAAATGAGGATGAGCTAGCTATAATGGATGCTGGCTTTGATCTGATTATTTAAATCTTTGTAGGCAGCAGCCAACTGAGCTACTGCAGTTCTTGTGGATCAAACTCAGAACCAAATTCTGGTTGCTGTATACTTTCTGCATTTTTAATGGACAAAAAAGACCCTTCTACTTAGAGAAAGTGTATGCTTTGCTTAATGCACTTTCTTGCCTGGGAATAATATGTTTTCAAGTGCCTTTTGTAATGAAAGTGACAGGCTGCTTTCATCTAAGGCATTTGGTAGGGGCTCATCTGCTTAGGGCTATGCAGAAGGTGGTTTATTTTCTGCACAAATAACTAGAAAGGGAAATTGTCTGGGTGCACTGCAGCACAAATTTTTCCTTACCTGCATGGAGCAAAGATAAATCTTGTGGCTTCTGTTGTGCCCAAATAAGCTGACAAACCTGATAAATGGAAAAGCCTCATATCTCAGTCATGAAGAGCACAGAGGTGAACATGACAAATGTTTTGTTCTGAATGCCCTGGAAGTATCAGCTGTAGGCTAACAGTGGCTGAGTAAATGGCTCACCCTTCAGTGTGAGAGTCACAAGGACCTCAGGTTGGGGGTGAATACTGGAATGCTTTATTGAACACAGGATTTGCATTGTATTGATCCAGTGGGCGGGGTATGTTAATGAGGAGCATGGGTTATGTTAATTAGGGGATTGTTTATGCTAAGGTATTATGCAATTTTTGGTTACAGTTCCACAAACCGGTTAATATTCTCCTGCAGGGAGGAACCACCTAGGGGCAGAAAACAAAGGAGTTTCTACACGTCTGACAACATCACCAAAAAGTCTTTCCATATCTTCCTGAAGGAGGCAGGGCAATCAACATAGCTAAATGTTAACAGGTCTTGTGAGGTGGCTTTTGGCTCTCAAGTATAGAGTTCCCCCAGCTCCTACTGTCCATGGTTCGCTGTATAATCCTGTCAGCTCTCCTGTTGATAGCTTAGTTTTGGATTCCAACACTTCAGAGTGCAGCCTTCTGAATGAATGCCAGTGCTGTCCTGTGGATTTGTCAGTAAGATGGGTTATCTCACCTCAGAAAAGGGATGTCAGTGACAAAGATATGTTTGTGATGCTTTGAGTTCGCATCTGCTTTTTTGAAGAGGATTGAAGCAAGGCTCTGGACCTGTTCTCATGTAAAAACAACAGCGATTATCCTCAAAGTAACTATACACTCCAAAAAAGCAGCCTTGCTGAGTGTTTCTGTTCCCGACAGTGTTTGTGTTCTTGGGAGCATCTCTGGCTACTGCTCATGCAGAAGCAGTAGTTTGGTGAGCACATATTTACAGGAGAGGAGCTTGGAGCTGCAAAAACATCCCCCCACCTTCTCCACAGGATACTCCAATAAGAAGCAGGAGGAGAGAAAAGGTTGTAATGAAGAGTCAGAGTTACAGAGCTGACCATCATAGATACCCATAATACCTCAAGGTGAAATACCTCTGTATGTGCAGTGTTCTAATGTCATATCAACTACTCGTTTCCAGAAAGAGCAGGGGAAGGAAATACAATAATTCCTTATCTTTGCTGTATATTTGGTGTTGTAACCTAGTGTAATCTCAAGATTTTTTTTAACCTGAAAACTAAAGCATATGGAGGAGGTTGGCTGATTTAATGCTACCATTAAGAATAAGAAATTAATATCTGAGCTGAAGACCTTCATACCTTTTGATGCAGGGTCTGTGTTCAGTAAGGCAGCCCAAGCCCTTTAAAGAAGACCTGAAAGAAGGAGCTTTGCATGAGTTTTGCATCGACTGCAGAAGACAGGAAAAATGACACTGTGCACACTCAGCTCCAAAGCTCACAACTCTCTCATTTCAGGAGAATTGTATTCATGGAAACAGGGTATTGCATTTCTTATCCAGGTGATCATCACGTTGCCTAGAATCTCTTGCTTGCCTGTTTCTGTCCATAGGTCTTATCTTATGAACACGTGAGATATCCTTAAAAATATTTAGTCATCTTGGTGTTCCCTTTATTGACTTAGATCACTTTTCCTATATTGAGTTTGGTGCATGCCACTTAAACACTTCCCTGTTAACCTCTCCCAGAAGTGCAGGCTGCACTGTCCTGTGTTTCACTTACTTTGCCCAACTCTCTGCCTGTGGCACCTGTATTGTTACTGCAATGATGATAGTGTGAGATATTACTCCATCTATGGGAGGGGGAGGATAAAACTGGGAGTCAAAATTCTCCTTTGTTTTTCTGGATATACTGCTAGCTGACAGGCAGACTTCAATGTAATCATTTAACTGATAAGAATACTGAAGCAAGGAGGTGTAACCTCTGAAGTGGCTTCACTTCTCTGAAGATTCTGTAAGGGACATGATTATTCTGTAGTTGTTCTGCCTTGTTCAAAAAAACTGGGGAAAATGGGAAGTCAGTTCATTTGCACTGATTAAAATTTACAGGTGGGAGAGGTTCAGCTGTTCTTTGAGAGGGAGAGAAACGCTTTTTTAACCTTGATTTCAGCTGCAATTAGCAAGAGAAGCTGGCTGATAACAGAGGTGCCAAGGATCATGCCTCTCTCTAAAAGAGGATTTTTCTCTGAAAGAGATTGTCTTCATTTAGTAAATTAAACCCCACCATTCACAACCCAGACCATGGGAATAGATATCTTCTTTCATTAATAATTTTGTTGATTACAATAACTTATATTTAATTGCGATGTACGTGACTGGTATGTTCCAGGGAAGCTGTGTGTCATCAGAGAAACTGGGGAAAGTGAGTTGTTTGTTTTGCCAATAGGTCAGGCATTTTTTCTTGATTCCTCCCTGTGATGTGTTCTATATGCATGCATATCAATCACTATAGGTAGACTTTAATTATAGGCATATTGTACTTACTATTTCCCAAATGACTATGTCTTCTGAAGTGGGTGCTAGCATACAAGAAAAATTCTGTAAGCAAAATTTAAAAGCTCTGCTTTGTGTCAGAAACCACCTTCACGACCTGGCAAAGTCTCACCTGATCTTTCAAGCAAGTAGCCTTCAAAGGAAAGAAAAAATATTTTCCTAACACTCTAAACCAAAGAATTAATTTACAGCCAAATGCTTTTTTTTATTGTTTTGAAGAGATAAGAGCCTAATATATATAATATATAAATACATACACAATAAACAAAATAAATTAAAAATATTTATAGTATACAAAATATCTTTCAGAATTAGCTATTTTAATATTGAACTTTGGCCAAATTCCTTTTGAATGTGTCTGAATGTGTGTCTGAACAGGGGATCTGTAAGTGGAATCTTGTAAAATGGGTGTTCATGACTCTTAACCCACTGCTGTGGTCTTGGCTACCCTGCAGCAGCTGGTTGTGGTCGTCTAAAATAGTGTCAAGCTGGTGCTGTTCTCTCAGCTGTGGACAGATCTTCATGTGTTGGGGAGCATAGGAGGTTCAAGTTGTATGTGCAACCATCCTGTATATTTTAAGTGGAACATTACATCCTAATCACCCTGTAGGAATTAACTTGTTTGGGCTGTAGCAATGGCAGCAAACAATATGTAGATAACGCGTGTTAATTAATATACAGCCTGCTATTTACAAATATATGTCAGGATGTGCAGGTTTGGGAGCAGTGTTACTTATGATGCTATGGACACTCTATGTTCTTATTCCTTGTAAATCCTTTTCTATAAGCTGATAATGACATTAAAACTCAGAGATGGTTTTCAATAGTTGGGGTGTTTACTTCGGGTGAATGTTTCCTGTGGAAATTGAAGAAGTATAAGCCCCAATAAATGAAATGCTCATTCTGAAAGCACAAATGCTTTCCAGTCTAGCTTTCCCAGAGAGCTGTGTACAGGATGCTCTGCAACGTGAAGGTAAACATAACGATAATTCTGAATATACATCAAAATGTATTGCCTCATATTTTCCACTTAAAAACTGGCATAGTTCAATACAGAAGTTTTTTGCAAAGAAGTGCAAGGAAAAATGTCTTATAAGCATGTCTGAGTTTTAAAATTCTGAAATATGAAAGAGAAATGAAAACCAGGTTATTTAAATTATCCCTTATTTCAAATTTTAGATTTTTTAAAAAACCAAATCAAAACTAGCTCAATATAAAAAGAAAAACAATGTGGGAGTAGGTTGGCAGCAAACAAAATCACTCTCCAATTTAGTTTTAAATTTACTATTCTGCTTTCAATGATACACAAAAATCACTGAATTGAAACCTAATTGCTGTCCCATGTTTAGGCTCCATGCAGCATATGGATGGTTTGTACATAAAACAAGTCTGTTCCTTTGCACTTTGGGCACCAACATATACCTCAAGAAATCATTGGGAAGACCTTGCCTTACCAGGTCAGCAGTGTCAGATCCCTTTATTGTGTTTTCCCTTGCACTGGGGAAAATACAGACAAAGGTAAAGGATTTTGTTTGTCTTCTGGTGAAACCCCACAGTCTAGCTGTATTGCCTTCCCTGCATGATTCTACAGTGTTTTCTTGTCCTATACCACCTTCTCAAAATCCAGTTTTTGGGTAGAATGTGATATTGCCTAGATAACCAAGGAGCACACTGTATGGACATAAATGCATAACCTCTTTTCAAAAAATAATTTCTCTCTCTGCATTTTCCTGAGCAACACTTGTTAGAGCATAGAGTGGCATTGCATGTGAGGCTTTCTCTCCTCAGGGCAGTTGCAAATGGTTAAGCCACATGATGAAATACATCTCTAGGGGTATGTGCGCATATATATACAAGAATATAAATAAAATGAAGGCATGGGACAAAGTGCTGAGGTTCTGTGACCATAACATGAGGAAAGTATTAACTGTTGTCCTTGGTGGCTGTAACATCTTCCCACTTTGGACTGCACATGTCTTACACATGGTCAAGATAAACTCTATACCTTCCCTATTCATTGTGTCTGAATGTGGCCCTGAGACTCACTCACCAGTTCTCTTCCTTCAGCTAAAGCCTCTAAAATGGTTTACCTGGCCAAACATAGCAATAATGCTGCCATTAAGGTGAATAAGCAGTTAAGGTAACTTGCAGTGATGTTTTGCCACACTGACAGCTGATATGACAGTCTGGTGCATCATAAATGCATATTTTAGAAGTGTACTTAATCCTAGCATAGAAGTATCTAGGCTCAGCTCAAGCATTACAAATGAGCACTTGTGGATTGTAGCACTGGTGGGTTTTTAAGGCTTAGTGGTATGTTTTTAAGATGAGTAGTAAGAAACTTTATAGAGGGTAAAAGGTAGAGAGTTGTTGTCAGAGGTTTACTTGTTCTACAAGGGGGACATTTTTTTTCTCTTTCCCCTGCATAGCTGTAAAAGAATGATGTTGAAGGAGGGAAGGTGAAGGTGTTTGTCTAGGGTGATTGATACACACAGAGAAAGAAGCTAGCAGACCCACATTCCAGACCAATAGCCCTCAGAAGACTATGGTGGAGGGGAGGTGATAAGGTTTTTTTTCCTCTCCTCGGGAAGCAGCAGGCACTTCACTTTTACCCTGACTCAGGGAGGGGGGGTGTGTGGAGGGACTTCTTCTGTAGTTCGTTTGTGTTTTCAGCCGGCTCATCTGGCTGCTTCTGGCCCCGGTTCACCTCCGTTCTCCTGTGCCCTGTTCTGTCCCCAGCCCGGACTTGCTCAGATTTCATCGGAGAGGCTTGGCCTTTCTGTGAAGGAACCTTTGGGGGAGTCCCGTCCAGAGCCAGCCGCCAACAGCAGGAGTCTGTGGGAAAGAAGTGGGTTTTTCCCCCCCTTTCCCCTTACCCTTCTCGCTGGGGGGGTGTCTCCATTTCGGTTTCTCCCGGCACCGGGGCCCTCACACAGCGATCGCCAGCGCCCAACAGCGCCCCCTGCTGGCAACACTGAGACACTGCCTGCTCTGCCCCTTCAGTGATCCAACAGCGCCCCCTGCTGACCGTGGTTGGAATTGCTATGAAAGGCAGAAAGTGCTGCACTG
>JAWWLV010000053.1:8574441-8591585 GCA_035041135.1 Platyrinchus mystaceus | reverse complement strand
AACATTATAGTTAGTAGCTTTGGTGTAATACAGACAGGCACATTAACTACTTTAAGGCACTTAGACATTCAACACTATTAATCTTATCATTAATTTGATGAGCAAATTATTTGATCCCATTATTGACTATTACAACTGACATGTAGTAGGAAACCTCGTGCCAACTTAACTACTGCTTTTCTTATAGAAAGTGACAGAAACAAGTCTGTGCAACATAAGACATAGGCATTTGCAGTGTGCTGACAACTTAAACAGGGGTCCAAATTAGTTTCCCATGTCTGAGTCCCCTTTGCTTTTTCTGAAAGTGAAATTTTTGCGTCAAAGCTTGAAAAAGTAGAATACGGACAAATCAAACAATTTCAGGCATGTCCAGGCGGCTTGTTCCAGTGGCACTTCCTCAAGGCTTGCCATTGGAAAACAGAGGCTGTATGTACCAAACAGCGTGTAGCACACCAGGGAAGGGAATAAGCTCCTTGCAAATGCATACATATGTCGGTATGTAGAGCGTATCTGTGAAATGCTGACCTTCTCATGCTTTTGCAAAGTACTGGCTGTAATACTGCTGTTTCCCTTTTTGCTGTTGGCTTGGTGAACTTGCTGCAGCGTGGCCTGGCTGCAACTTTGTAGTTTGTGCGTTGAGAGCCACATATTGGTCCCAGTGAAATTAAATGAGTTACCTTCTGCAAGGAAGCAGTGACCTCTCTGATGAAGATGACAATTTGGCCTTGAGAGTGCCTGATAGATTTAGCCAGCAACAATAATATAATGCCAGAGCTCTGTATTCCTTCTAAACACAGCTCTCCTGAGGATTAGTTGATGGGAGTGCGCTTGTTTTTACATTTGTAGACTATATAATCTCAACAGAAGAGATACTGCATGTGCACAGATCCTGTGTCCATCACTTATGAAGATGATATTGCCCTTTGCAGCCAGGTGACTGCAGAGACAGGGATGTGACCTGGCTGTGCCAAGGGCAGAGCATTTCCCTGGGAACATTGCCTGTGGTAAACGTTGGGTTTCTGTTGATAGAAGCACAGTGGGATATATGCTTTCTGCAGCAAGGAAAAGGAAGGGTATTTGGGCTTCAGCCTCCAATAAATTGTATTCCTTTGTGCTTGATGTTTTTGTTACCTCCATGGTCTATTCAACAGTAGAATTTGATCCCTTTGTCTTGATATAGATTATTGCCTTCCAGTATTTGATGAAAGGAGCCTGAGGCCCCAGGCAAACAGGAGTAGAGGCAAGATTGGAAGGAATGGTCTTGGATTTACTGGACTCCAATCCTGCCTTATCTTTCTGTTGACTACTTGTGAGTATTCAGCAGATCCTTCTGGGCTGGGAGAAAACTCCAGCAACTCTCTGCAGGCAAATGCTGACCTCTGTCTTGAAAGAGAGGTGTTTGTGCATAACTATTAATGCCCAAAAGACACCCAACCTCTAGTTCTTAGTCTCACCAAAGCCCTCTAATGCTACTATTAGAACAAGGCTGAGTGTTTGCCTTGCACAGCATCTTTGCTGGTCCATCCACATCTCTACTCACATCTTTCCAAAACAGATCCACTTCATGGAGAGGTATGTTTAACCCACAATAGTCATTTGCATTAGTGTTAGCAGAAAAACCCTGCATGGTTATGCAGGAAAACATGCACTTTTAGTTTTAGCAGTCTCTTGTAATGTTTCTTGCAGAAATCACCACAACTTGGTTTTTTTCCAGTTTTTTGTGCAATATTTGGGGGGGAGGGGAAAATCTGACCTGCTCCAATTTGAGTGATGTTAGAAACAGTAATTTCTTTTACTGAGATTGAAGAAATGAAATAGCTGACTTTCCACTGATTTTCCATTATTCCGTTATACAAGTTACATAGTCTTCAAGCTGGACCCTAAGAGATGCTACACTTATACATTCAGTATGAGTAGGCACACAGCATTTTCTTAATATGTATTCCTAATGTGTTTTCTAGTGCAAAACATAAGCAGATCATGGAAGCAAATGTATTCCTGCTGTTGTCTGTGGTCTTAAGTGTCTAATCTGTTCATTTTGTGCACTCATACGTGCCTTTCTTCTCTTATCTTTTTAGTGAACAGTAACGCAGCAGAGTATGTAAGATGTAGCCCTTGTCTGTCCTAAGCTATAGAGATGAAAGGAACCTTGTTTACAAGGTGTGTTAGCTGTGGAAGAGAGAAGGTAATGTCTTCAGAGAGGAATGGAGGTTATAAACACATGGTCTGAAAGGTATCCTGGGTGATCCTTTTTGACTTCAATATGTAGGTGAATCTTTTAAATATATTCATCTTATTTTCCTCTGACCATGCAAACTTCTATTCAAGAATCAACTGCAGAGGTGACCCTTTGGAGCCTATATTAACGTTAATCTGGCAAAGTTTTGGAATTTCATAATCATGTAATTGTTGCCAATATGTTTTTCTTTCTTTTCTCTACTTTTCTATAAATGGCATTTGAAATTCTGTGAAGCCTTTTCAATATCATTTGCTGCTGCGTGAAAAATTATAAAGTCAGGGTGACCGTACTAAGAGAGAGTGTTTAAGCTTTGTAGAGACACTTCAATCCACCTGCTTGGAGAAGAAACATATGAATGCAGGAGTAAGTAATAAGTCTTATATTTGGGTGCTGGTTGTGGATTTGAAATTGCAGGGGTGAGGACAGGAGAAACTAAACTTCAGGGCTGGCACGTGGACGTTGCAATTGGTCTGGCTTATTCTCTTGTGCAAAATTTTACAATTTTACAATTCACTGGTAAAAGCATGGAAAATAGACTGTGTAATGTATTGTTAAATCAGTTTTGGTGGAAGCTTCTTATCATGAAAATGTGATTGAAGCTATTATTTTTGTGGCAGCTTAGTGTTATAATGGCAGCATATTCCACTGATGAGTGGAATCTCAAGATTCAGAACATGGCTCCTGCTTAAATCCTTTTGGAAGAGAACATAACTTATACAACCACACTTTAAGTAAAATAATTAACATGTATCATCAATGCAGATGCAGAACAGGATAATGCGGAATGGGGAAAGTCACTCAATGCATTCTTCTTGTCTTCCTTGTTGAAGAGCTTGCAAAAAGGTATTGGAGCAACAAGTGAGAATGAAGCAGCCTACTTTGTTCTGGCCTGATTCATCAAGGGTGTGGAGATTGCATTGTTCTGTTGTCATTTGGAAAGGAACACTTTCTCTGTGCTTCCTTTCAGGTTTCCAGAATGAGTCATGAAGGAGAAGTACCCAGGTGGCTTTAAGCACATACCTGTCTCCTGTCTCTAGCACTCTTCAGCACACTTGCACAGTAATTTCAGGATTTAGATAGTAAAAGGAAGTTCCTTCTTGAGAGGTTATTGAAAGGAATTAATCACAAATTTCTTATTAAAATGTCTGTGTTGTAAAATGATAATCCATTAAAATCAAACCTATTTTTTTCAGGAGAGGGCTTGTTCTGAGACTACCCTATCACACTTTGGCTTTCACAATCATTTGTACAAGAAAGGTTTTGACGTTGAAACATCTGCTTTGAACAATTCTTTTAGAAACTGTACTATTTGAAACACATAAATGGGAACTTAAACTGAAAAAGACAAAATGAATAATTGCCATGAAACAAATATTTTGATTTTTTTATTCTAATTTACATGAGGAAAATAATTTTAAAGATCATATTCATATAGTCTGGAAGAGTGTTTCTCATTCTATTCTAAAAAATTAAGGGATGGGAAAATGCCTTGTTGAAAATAAGTGAACAGAGCAAAATAACAGTTAATTTCTGCTCTTTGTATAAGGATGTTACATTAGTGTATGATGTTACAGTTTATCTTTCTGAGGAGCATGACAATCCCTACTCATGTTTGTCCTCACTGTGTTTCTGTTCATGTATGAACTTTAAAGGTGAATTCTGAACACCTCAATTAAAATCCCTTGGGAATTCCAAGTTGGTAAAGATTGCAGGGTCAGTACTAAGGATTGCTTGCTGCTACTCTCCAGTAAATCTGTGTTTATCATCCAATTTCAGCTGCAGCTGTTGCACACAGTGGTAGATCAGCACAGCAGAAAACAGCACCCTGATTACTTGTGATCCCATGAGGGCAAACTAGGTTAATAAGCAAGTCATCTGTAAATTGACAAAGCATGGTGCAAAAAAGCCTGGAATAACTCCAGAAAGGCATTGGTCTTCTCTTTAAATCTCTTATCATTGTTTCCACACAGCACAGTGGGAGTTAGAGAACAAGTCTGAAAGAGCTGGTGTAAACTAGTGCTATTTGGTGAAGTCTGGTGGAGTTGTACTATTTCATACCTGCTTTCAAAGAGGGCTTGCACAAAAATGATCATACCATGGAAGTGACATGATGTTACCCTGGTTGCCTAAATTTGTTCCACCTGCTGCTGGAGCAGATAAAAGCAGATGTAATATAAGGACTATGCTATATGGGGGCGCAGCCTGCATTCTGTTTTTTCAACACTTTATCAATGTCTTGTAATAATTTGTTATAACTTACAGCAAAGACACTTGAGTAGAAGTTCCTTTTTTCTCTTTTGAGTGACAAAAAGAAAAAACCAACACTCTAGCTTTCTAGTAGTGGCATAAACTGTTATTTCTCCTCAGTATCAAACCATTTGTGTTCATTGAATTTGAGTTTCTGGCAAGCCTGCATTGCTAGCAACATGCCTTTCTTTGCTTCTGGGTTGGACAACAACAGTGTAACAGGAATATTCTACTTGCTTGTGAAATGAAGCCTTCTGTGATCAGCTGGTTGATGCATGTCTTTTAATTTGTCATGGATATTTCTGTGTTTTCAAGGAGATGTCTAGACTGAAAGTTGGAAGAAACAGACTTAAAAGGCTTTAAATCTGTATCAAAGAGTCTAAATACAGACATGACAAGTGTGCCAAAATCTGATTTGTAAGTGTGACTGAATCAAGCCTTATAGGATTATATTATGGATCTATTTCCTACTATTAGTCAAAAAGCTATAGCCAAGCCATAACTTCCTACAAAACCTCAAAGTATTTAGACTGAGTTATCTAAGCAAGTGAGACACTTAACATTTGCAGGAAAAAATCTTGTGAAGAAAAAAAAATCAGCGATTGGCATCAATCTGACATTCAACATCTGCATTTTAGGAACATAATTTTTTTATGGTAATTGGGGTGATAGATTTGCTATTCCTTTTCTAGATGCACCTTTGTATGTCCATGATAGTACCAAAGGCAGTGTGTACAGGTTGCTGATTGAATCGTGGCCACCTTATCAGTCAGATGTGGCCATGTGGATGCTGGAAGTCACTATGCCAATAGAAGTTGTGACATGGCAGCAATGTCTGTATTACTTACTCTTTTGATCACACCAGATTTCTGTTGACCCACGCTTTGGCAAAGAGCCCCTCCCTCTCACCAAGTGGCGCTTGAATTTTTTTTGCCTTTTCTAGGTCTTGAGCTTTACAGCTCAAAAACCTGTTGGGAAACACACCGGGGATAAACTGTCTCTGCCAGGCTTTCTTTTGATAATTTATGGGAAGTCTGGATGCTCTAACTCTTCTCAACCCTCTGTATATGGCTAATGCATGGGTCATTGCTGCTTTCTCCCTGGGCAATTCCCTTTGGAGTGGCTTATACACCAGCGAACTCCAAAGTACAAGGCATTATCACTTGTTGCCACAACCGCGTTTGCATACAGAAAATGAGGTACATAAAAATGTCAGTCACATAATACCAATCCACAAATAAAGCTTATTTTGGACCTACTAAAGGCCATAAGGTGAGATAATGTCATGGTATTTAAAGAAGCTGTGGTTCAGTTCTTAATCCTAACTGCAGACTTGTGTCAAGGTGACTGTGGGCTCACAGTTTGTCTGTGAACAGGTCTTTCTTGTTGCTCAGAACCTCAATTAGTTTACACTCAACTGCTGTATTCCAGCAAGCAGTGTCTGCAAGACTTTGTCTTCATCCCTGGCTTGTGGCTTCCAAAGAAATCAACCAAAAATATTTTTAAATGGCATATTTTATAGGTAGGCATATAAGCATATCCAAAAGGTAATTCTTTCATTTCTCTTTGTCCAAGTCTGATAGTGACTTGAGGCTAGTTGAGAATGCTGCCTTGGAAACACAGAATCAGGGGAGGCACAGTGCAGTTGCTTGGGATAGCAGAAAATGAGATTCGAGAACCAGAAAAGAGCCTATCTGGACTAAAAAAATCCAACTTCCTGCAGTTATATTCTTTCAAACAACATATTACTGCACCCACATCATTTAAACATAGGATCTGGCACTTTTAGACAGATTTTAATGGCTCTTAAACATCATCAGAAAACACTGTTTCTCTAGTAAGGGAGCCCAGCTTGCACCTTGTTCCACAGATTTAGTGAAATGGTGCTGGCAGCAAGTATGGAGGTATACATGCAAGATGAGCCAGTCTCAGACTGGAGGGCAGAGAGTGAGGCAGGGTTTCTTTAAAGTCTTATGCTACATCTTTCTAAATGTAGCACAATCACACAGAGCTACAAGGTGTTGTCCTTGTTTGTTTAGTTTTCTTTAGCCAAAATAATTATCAAATCCCTAGTGTGAGTGCAATGATATCATTTGTGTTAAAACTGGAGAGTGGAAACAGAGTGCTGTTTCATGAAAAGTTCAATGTTTTTGTGTTTTTGTTTGTTCTCTTCTTGAAAAAGGAAACCAAAGCTCCTAAGCCTCCATTTTGGAGAAGTAGAGGAGACAGGAACCAAGTTCCTTCCCCTATGGTAGTAGCCCAGTGGGAAAGGCCAGGTTCAAACACCTCTTCTAAACCTGGCCTTCCACACTAAAGCGATTGCCTTTTCTGGTTTGTGTTTGTCTGTCTGTCTGCCTGCCCACCCCTGTGGTGTATGGTTAATGCAGAAGGACCCCAGAAGGAATGCTGGATCTGCCCAGTCTTGCCAAGCAATTGCATTGTGAGCACTGGAGCCTGTTCCCAATTAATATTTCATTGAAGCTGACAGTTTTCCACAAAAAGCTTTGGTTTCAACAAATCAGCACTTTCCAACAGAGTAGCCTTTTGCCAAAGAAATTCTCCAAATATTTAGTTGTGGTTGTGATAGCTCCTCAGTAGGGGGAGTTCTGGTATGCTTAGTTAGAGGTTTAGGTCCAAGAATTTAGAGAACAACATAAAGTGCTTTCATGACTGTGGTTGGTTATGAGGAAGGGATAAAAATGTCTAGGACCTCTGCTCTTCTTTGGGCTTCATTGTCTCCCACTGTTCTTTCTTTTTGCATGTTCCTAAGTTAAAGAAATACTGTGTAGTATTTATTCCAGTATCATTTTCCCTTGGGACAAATTATTCCAGTGCAGACACCTTTCTGTTATTCAGCCTACTGGAGCAAAAGCAGTGAAATATTCTGATGACGATATTGCCTTACCTTCAATTCATCTATTCGTTCTGAATATGGACCCATTTTGTGTTATTTCTGCCTCAGAATTTTATCCCATTTCTAGCTCTGCCCAAGAAGCAGATCACAAAATCACTGCCTACTCACTCTACTTGAAGAGTAAGAAATTAATTGGAGTTATATGGGAAGAGAGGACAATAATGTCAACAACTGAGAAGGCATAGTCTTCAGGTAATGTACAGATTAAGAAGCAGGTAACTGTCTGGAGTCTCTCTTTTTGGTATAACTCCATTTTTATTTCCCTTTTCTGCTTTCTGCAGGTCACAAACAGCAACACAAAAAAATGAGAACAATTTATTGCAGAGTTCTTTCTTTAAGACAACATTTGCCCCCTTGTGAAAATAGGCCATCAGAAAAAAAAATCAGTTCTCAATTCATCAGAAATGGCTTTCACTGTCCATCCACCTGATTGCCAGATCCTGCTCTACCCTCTCAGCCAGAGCTGTCCTGCTGGTTTTTTTTGTTGGACTTCATGTATAGTAAGAAGCATTGGTTTTCTTCACACAGTATTTATTGCATATCCACTTCTCCCCACCCATCCTGCTCTGCACTGTCTCCCCTCCCTCCTTATTAGACATGATTACATGTTGTTTGGCCTCATTCCATTTAGTTTACTTTGCTGTATCATCCTGAATTTGTGTGTAGCATAACAGCTCCAAAGATCTCCTAGTCTGAACCAAATGATAGAGTAGACAGAATTCATTAAAACAAGTAACAGTATAGCATGAAACATAGCCCTGTAGTAATCAAAACTGAAATTTGAAAAAGCGACTCTTGAAGTGTGTTACATGCTGTCTGGTACAGGCAGCAATAAGACCTGGAAAGCAGTCAGTTTTATATGTTCTATTCAAATGTGTCAGTTCTCCAGACAAAGACATGGGTAGTTATAGGGGGGAGAGAAAGCAGGTGGGAGAGGGATGTGTGTGACCATATTATAGAACCGTGTGCCTGAATTTCTCCTTTGATCCCCAAAGCTGGAACACTTCATGTTATTGCTGTTGTTTTTTATTGCAGCATGTGGCAGAGAAAAGCCATGATTAAGCCTAGGAGCGGAACTGTTCCATATAGAGCAAATTTTCTACACAATTAAATGTGTAGCCACTGCCTCCTTCCACTTGCTCCCCTGTTTGTCTTGCTGTCCCATTTCTTTAGACTGCTTGTTTTCAGTATTTGTAATGTTACATTTTAAAATATCTCAGTGGTTTTTAGCCTGCTGTCTAACAGACTTTGTTCTCCATTTCAACTTTAGTTCCTCAGGGCACTCAGATTATTACAACTAAAATTTTGCTCTTAAAATAAAGGCTGAGTGGTTTAGAAGAAGGTGAGCTTTTCTACCTGTTAGACACTAGGCTGGGTGTAGCAGTAGAGGCTGCAAAAAATGTCTCACATTCTGCCATCAGCATTTGCTACTGTCAGAAACAGGATTCAAGGCAAGATGGTCCAGTTCTGCAGCTCATTATATTCATCGCTGAATTTGTTTCAGCTACTCCTCCCTTGCAGCATCTATGGACCTACAAATATCATCTATTATCCAAGTAAAAAGTATTCTCTGGTTACCATGGTGGAACGCACAATCTGAAGATGTGAGAACACACTTCTAGTTATCTGCAAAGGTATACTGTTGCTAGAAACGACATTTCCATGATTTTTACACTTGCAAATTGAAGCCTGAAGCAACCATATGTGACTCCCAAGTATTAAAGAAGCAAGCTTTGTGTAGGCAAATGTGTGTGCATTTCCTAATTATTTAGTTATTTTTAAATGTCTCTTTAGTACATCCCTCATTTTGGTCTTGATCTGTGTCTGCTATTAAACTCCATGGAGTCCATGAGAGTAGTTGTTGTGCATGCTGCTGTATCCTGTTTTCAAGGGATAACACTGGGTTAAAAATATTAAGCTGGTATGAGAGCCAAGAAGAGGAGAGTATTTTGTACTGTCTGGAATCAAAAGGGTTGAGATACTTGAAGGAAGACCCATGTTAGAGAGTATGAGAACAACAGGGCTTTACCTTCTAAATTGCTCCAGGAGGGCTTGATTGTATTGAACTTATCATGTAAAAAAGACCCTGCTGAAGAAGACAAACAGGAGGGAATGTATGCCGATAATGTGCTGGAGGAAATGGAGATTATTAGAGACACCAGGCTGCTTCCCTGTTGTTAGCTCCTGCCAAGAGAGATGGGACATGATGGCTCAGGCCCTTTATCTCTTATAGACAAATGGCCAACAGGCCCTGCTTTCTCCCAGCAAAGCCACTTTGCCTAACTGGGGTTCCCGCCTGCCTGCCTTAGCTTCCCTTAAAGAGGGTAGGCCTTAGAGTGGATTTAATATATTCAGTTTCCCCCTCTTTGCTGAATTTCTGTCACTGGAGCTCCCTGTCAGTCCCGTGGCCAGACAAACGCTTTGACTAGCACAGGAAATGTGTAGGAATTAGTCCCTTAGGGCAGGCTGCAACTTCTAAAGCCAGCTTCAACAGCAGTAAATGCACTGCCATAGCCAAAAACTCCCTAGTGAAGAAAGAGCATGGTGTTCCAGGCCCACAAAACCAAAAATCCCCAAAACTTATCCAGAGGTTATACTGACTGAAAGATTCAGGGGGTCCTCAGATGGCAATGATAAAACCCTGTGGGTTCAACATAGCTGCACCAGTTGTGAAAGAAGCAGTGTGGTCGGAAGTGTACTGCCTTCTGTGCACGTAAGGTTACTCTAAGGTTACTCTATAAATATATGGGCAAATAAGGCCTTCCCACCATTAAGATACGGGATGTAGTTTATCAAGAATGTGAGAGACAACACACAGGGGATTTTTCCATATGGCATTTCACGTGGAATTAAATCTTGTGAATACTTGAATCTTGTGGCCCAACAGAGCATAGAGGATTTTGTCCTGTACAATCCAAACTTTCCAGTGTGTAGAAAGATTTTCTGGAAAATGCTAATAGTTTATAGGTTGGATAAGTCTTTAGGAGTCCCCAGGCTGCTGTGGAGCCCTACCTGGTCACACAGTAGACTGTGAGATATGCACTATGTTCCTCAGTGGGAGGTACAACAAATGACATTGAACAAGCTACTGATATATGCTTTCTCAGGAAATCTTGTCCCCCCCAGTGGATGCCTTCTTGCAGAAAATGCTCTGTCCACTGCCTCCTGCACTCTGGCCTCTCTTAAAGCACTGGGTTTCTATAGAGCAGTGACAGTGTTTGTTTGATTTGGTGCAAAATGGTGCAGTTAAGAGAGGAGGTGTGGATAAATTTCAGATCCTTAATTTGCAGATCATTAACTCTGCATAGTAAACCTTGGGAGACAAGGTCACCTACTTCATGGGTTGGGAAGGTGCTTTTGCAAATAAGAGTGTTTGTTCAACATTGCTGATCCCTGCTGATCCGTTATAAAAGCCACGTTAGTTATTGTATTCACATTATGTACAGTCATGTGATGCTTGAGACCTGACATACATTTAGCCAGTCAGAAGAGATAAGGCAGGCTACAATCTGGCTTTCTTCCCTGAGGTTTGCAGAATGTGTTTGCAGATGTGTTGATCTTCAGGAGGTTGAGTGGGAAGGGAGGGGTGTGGGGGAGGAAGGGAGCATTTTTTTCAACTGCTTATTTCAGTATCTTAAGTAAATGAAAAGCTGGGGTCATCTTTAACACCTCCTATTAGCTGTAAAGACGTTCTTCCCACATCCTAAGCCTGCTGTCTCAGTTTTGTATCAACAATGCTTTTTAGCCTTCATAAAGTGGATATGCCTTCAGTCATTTCATCTGGCATTGGGTAGAGCTAATGAGCTGGACTGGGTCTGTTTCAATAATGCTTATTGCAGCAAGCGGGTTTAAGTAGCTCACCTGATCAGCAAAACAGTGTGATTAGCATCTTGGCTAGGAAACTTTCAGCTTCCGTCTCATGTGATGTTTTGGTTCAGCAACATGTGTACTACTTTTGCTCATTTTACCTCCTAGAGTTTGAATGTTTCCAGTAAAGTCATAGGTTCAGCTTCTTAATGCACCTAGGTGTTAAATGAGAATGAGGGATTCATAGGAGTGGCTATAGCCATGGAATTTCCAAGGATGGGTGCGACGGTTGAGAGTGGATGGGGAAGGGGAAACTCCAGAACTAGGGGCCTTTCAGCCCCTGCTCCTGGAGAGGAGAGGTGCCCTCCCCTCCCCCCATCCACGAGGTCCCATGGCCACCGCAGCAGGGACCGCACACAGGGACCACGTCGTGAAGAGGAGACAAGAGAGCGTTTATTGTTGGGGTGTTACATTTATAGGGTTCAGGAGCATCACAAAATGACCAATTAAAAACTCAGGGGGTTCAAATTCACCAATGACACTAAGGGTTAACAAGGCCAATGAGAGAGCTTCAGGTTATCTCTTAGAACATTCCTAAGGTAGAGATAAGACCGGGGCAGCTTGGGAAAAAGAAGGTACTTATGTAAATTACAAAGCCATTTTGACCACATGTTCACTGTAACATTAAAAACCTCTGTTTCCCACAGATGGGGACAAGCTTTGGTAGACACTACCTAAGAGAATGAGGAATTGAATAAATTTGAGCAAATGTTGCTTGCCTTAAATGGGGACAGTATTAACCTGCCACTCTTTGGTATACTGAGTTTTGGCGAGGTTAGTGAGTACTGCAGTTGGAAGTTGCTGTGTCCAGCTACACATGCCAGGTACATGGAATTTCATCCCTTCTATCCAGAGGCTATATAACACTGATTACAAGTGCCAAAGCTTCCTTTTCCCGGCCCAGTACTGGGAGTCATGTTGTTTTCTGTTCTAGGACAGTAGTTGTTAGGTGTCATAAAACCATAGAACACAGGTGGGGAGATGTGAGGTTTCATCCTCCCTGACCAAGGTGTTTAGTTGGACAATCTCCATTTGCAAGCTGGGGTGTGAATGTTTAATTGGAACTCTCTGCTGCTGTTCAGGTTAAGGGTAATGTAGCTTTGTGCACAGTGGGAGCTGCCTTTGCACATCCCTTGAGTGCTGTGACCTCCCCCAGCTCTCCTACAGGACTTGGCCTCTCTGAGGAGCTGCTGCACAGCAGAGTCTCATCTGCACTTCTGCTGACCTGGGAGCATGAAGTGTCTGACCTGCTTAGCTCACTTCATACTTCAACAGCAAATTAGAGGTCTTCATTAACGTATTTCATAGTTGAATAAAATGCTCAAAAACACTGGAACATTAACTACAATCAAGTTTTGAAAGGTCTCTCGTTGCTAGAAGGAAATTGGCCTGATAAATTGCTCTTTTCAATTAAACAAATGCATAATTTTTCACAAGCAAGCTCAGAAGCTATCATTTGGGGACCTCCCCCCCCTTTTTTTATTTTTATTTTAATATATTACACATGTTGTTCCTCAAGAACTGATTTTTTTTTTTCCAAAGAAACTAATTGTCCCTGAAGTGTAAGCAGCTTGTAAACCCATCCTGTCTGTCTGCCTCCGACAAGCCCATAGTGGTCTCATGATCAAACAGTGGCCTATGAATTGTACTTCCAAAATGATAATGACTGATGGTGTGACCTTGGCTCATTGCCTGCCTTTCTGTGCCTTTGTTTACCTGCTTGTCTAAAGAAGCATTTACCTCCCTGGGTCAAAAAGGCCTGTTTAACTTAAGCAAGGAGTTCTAGGGTAATTATAGTTACTCAGTAACTTTCATCTCAGAGGAAACAGGTTAAAGAGGCTAAGAATTGTGGTGGTTTCCCTTTTGGTCAAAATCAGCGACTGACCTGAAGGTACCTCTGGTCCTCAAACCTTTAACCAGAGTCTGCATTCAAAAGCACAGCTTAGGAGCTGAAACAGATTGCTGTATCCCTTACGTACTGAGTCTGAAAGAGACCCCAGAAATGCACACTGACCCTGATTTCACACCAGAGCTACAGACATGCTAAGAACTTCATATGCTCCATCTATCGAAGAAAAGCAAATGCTAGCACAAACAACTGCAACAATGGATTCATCTTGCCTTGGGCATATTTATCCAGGGTATTGCCATTACATCATTCACATTAGGCCTTTATTATCTGTTATTTTAGATTTTAGAAGCTGTTACAAGCCCTAGTCAGAGGTCAAGATGCTGTTGAACAGCATCATGTTGATGTTGATCTTTCTGAAAGAAGAGCATAATTCTGCCAACAGCAGAGCAATGTTAGATTTACAGCAGTGTAATGTCATACAAATCATGAGAGATAATGTAATCCAAATTATATTTATTTTTAAAAATAACGTTTTGTTGCCAAAAATATAGACACTGCATGTTAAAATCCACCTGGAAAAGACTACTGTACTTTCATCTTTAAGAACTAAATAAGGTATTTTGGGGTGGTTTTATGCTATCAGAAAAGACCACAAATTATTTAAAAACAAACTTCTACCATCTAAATAAAATAATACTGAAATATCTTGCTGTAGTTTGGAGTAACTGCATAAAACATGATTCACATGTTTAGAAATTCTCCTTTTTCTTTCCTCTGTGTGCAGTACTGATCTTCATGAACTGTTTGTCACAGTGCGAAATTACATTCCTTTCACCTAAACTGTTTCTACATATTTTAAATTTCTATTTCCAGAAGCTGATTGTTGTTGAGTGTTTCAGTTTGGTTTGGAAGAAATCTGCATGCAGTCACTTGGGTGGTGGACTTCGGTGTGCTTTATGAGAAATTTTGTGCTCAGACAAAATGCAGACTCAGAAGAGCAGAGTCTACCAGAAGACTGTTGGTGACCTGTACTTTGGTTGTCACTGAGAGAAATGTTCAAGGCAAAAACACAGACCATCTCCTTGAACTCAAGTTTTTCATAAAACACTGCATTCCTTCTGAGGACCTCACTTCCAGACAAACAGTGCTCCAGAGCAAGCAGGAGATGGCTCTTGCACTGCTCACCAGTGGGAAGGTCCTTGTGATCATGAGCAGAAGCCAAGATATCTGACAAGTGCTTGTCAGTCCAAGTACAGTGTGTATTCTTCTACCAAAGAACCCCCACCACCTCTGGCCTCAAGGCTTCAAAACCCAAATTCTGTTTAGTGTTATGGCTGCTATCTGACCTAGAGCACTTAGAAATGTCATCTACTTACAACAGCTCATAAGCACTCTACTTGCCATCCCAGGCAGCAGATGACTCAAGGGGCCTGGTGAGATTTGTTTTGCTGTTATCTCTCTTCCTGTGTTCTTGTCCGATGCCCCCGTTCCTGTGTTCTGCCTGCCCAGCATGTGCTGTGGTAACTGACACTGGAAGCTGTGTGGGCAGGGAATGGGTTTTGGTTTAAATGAAAAGGTGCAGTTGCACAACAGGTCCCTGCTCTGTGTCTGAGTTGGGCCAAGTGAGTCCTCTCGAGCTGGAAAAACATGGAAAACTTGGAATTGCAGCAATACAAATATATTATAGCATATTATGTATAATAATAACACATTCTAGGCTGCTCCCTGCATGGAATCTCCCAGATATACCTGGCAACAAAGGAGGGAGAGATCTGAATACTAATAACAGCTGGAGGAGGGGGCCCTTAATAGTATTTTGGCTAATTGCCAGGTTGCCTGCTCTTGAAAAATTTGCCTGTGCTGAGCTAGACATATTTTTCATGTGTAGATAATTAGGTTGTTGGTAGAACTTTATATTTTCCTAATGCTTCCTACAGTCAACTGTAGAAGGCTCACAATAGCCATGAGATCTCTGTTTGTAGCTCAAAGGCCTTCAGGCCTGCTTTGAAAGACTTGGAAGATCATAGCAGCTGAACAGGTTCCGTAAAGAAACTGCAATTTTGGAGAGCTCCAGATGTAAACTTAGAAAATGAAGAAGTATCTTTTTATTTTGTGTGTTTGGGGGGGGTTGTTTGTTTGCTCGATTCTTTTTTAAGCAAATACAGGTGACTAACTCAGGGCCTCTTTTCTCCTACCCTGAAGGCAGAACAAAGTCTCTGATGATTTGCTTCTTCAAAAGGTCTGCACGGATTTTACCTTTGGGTCTGTTCTAACGTTTCACATTGTTTCATTGTAAGCATTTTCTGTGGTAATTAGACTGTAATAGCGTAATCCCTGGTGGCCTTCCTGGAGTGTCTGGCCTCTCTGGGTTGAGAAAGCTCTGCTTAGCGACAACATATTTTCTTGTAAGTGGGAAGGGGAATAGTTAATGTTGTGAATGGCGTCCTGATTATGATGGAAAATCTCTTATAAGAGGGAAGTTTTGCAGCATTTCCTAAAAGTGATTCAGGCTACAACACAGCAACCAAGATGGTGCATGTTTATTTTGTCCCTGGCTGCTTCCTTCTGGACTCTGTGGTCTGCAGTGTCCCAGAGGAACACAGATATCTCTGTGACCTGTAGATGTAGGTGCAGGCATTTTTTGTAGCTGGGCACAAATACATTCAGAGCTTTGAAATCCAAAACCTTGAACTGGTGAAGGAAGCAGACTAAAAATCCTCTTTAGCTTCCTAAAATGCAATGCCTAGAGTCATCTGAACTGTGGAGTGAGGCAAAGAAAGAAAACTAGCTCTTTAAAGGCTTCTAAAAAATGAAGTAGAGATTTGATATTTTATCTTGGTTACATTTCCTCTGAATGATTTTGACAAACTATTGATGTGAATGCCTCTAATTTCAAGGTTTTTTTCTTGGGATATAAAAAAATTAAGACTGCCTTTCAAAGTATGGCCATAGGTAGAGGAAGAACAGATGTGTCCAGGGGAGAAATACAGCCATCCCATGGGAATTAACAGAATAGAAAGGCCTTGGAAATCCTGGTTTTGGAAGCTTGTCTCCAGACAAGGGATTTCTGCAACAAGAACACAGGCCTAAAAACTTACTTGCAACTGCAAAAGCTCTTCCTTCTCTATAAGGAAAAGGAATGGCTTGAAGTGGGGCTTGGCTAACTGAGCTCTCATCTTGTGCCCTTGGACATATCCCGTGCCTCAGTTTTCCTCTGTGCAGAATGAAAGGGTTACTATTAATGGTATTTATAAAGCTTATTTGAGATCTACCTGTGAAAAGGGCCATAGTGACTGGGTGGTGGTGGTGTGTTCCTGGCAGAATCAGTGACATCTGAAGTCAGAGGGAGCCTTGCACAGAATCTGAATCAGGTTTACAGCCCAAGTCCCACTTTACAAACACCCCAAGACTGAATTTAATTGCTGTGTTAGTCAGCGTGGTGCCAGTGGGGTGCAGTGCTCATAGACAGCATGGCTGCAGTCGGTTGGGGTCATGACACTCCCACTGTCACAGTAGCCCCATTTCTGGGGTGCTGGTTTGGAGATCATCCCTTCCTACCTCTATTCAGCCTCCTTGTGTTGAGGAGTGATGCAAGAACTGGGATGAACAGGCCATTCGCCCTTCCAGCATTACAACTATCACACACACAAGGCTGGTTTTATATTCTTGACAGCTGTGATTTTACCTCTGTAACACTTTTATGCAAAGTGAGGGGTTTTCCCACTTTATTTTTGCTTCCCAGGGAAATGGACGAGGACTCCCCATCTGCCGCATGGACAAATGAAGTATTTGGGTATTTCCCTGCTGTTAACGAAGACTTCTGAAGTTCTCCTTTCTGTTGGTTTTTGGGTTGTAAAAGATTTTTCCCGATAGGTGCAAAGAAAATTAAATAATCCAAACCAACACCCCAACTAGCTGGGCACTTACAAGCGTTGATTCCCGTGTGTTTTTTCTTTTCTTTTCTCTTTTCTTTTCTTTTCTTTTCTTTTCTTTTCTTTTCTTTTCTTTTCTTTTCTTTTCTTTTC
>JAWWLV010000053.1:8562640-8574341 GCA_035041135.1 Platyrinchus mystaceus | reverse complement strand
TGACAGGAAGCTGAACATGAGCCAGCAGTGTGCCCAGGTGGCCAAGAAGGCCAATGGATCCTGGCCTGGATCAGGAAGAGTGTGGCAGCAGGAGCAGGGAAGTGACTCTTGCTCTGCACTCAGCACTGGTGAGGCCACACCTCAAGTACTGTGTCTGTTCTGGGCCCCTCAGTTTAGGAAGGATGTTGAGGGGCTGGAGTGTGTCCAAAGAAGGGCAGCAAGGCTGGTGAAGGGACTGGAGCACAAGTCCCGTGAGGAGCAGCTGAGGGAGCTGGGGTTGTTTAGCCTGAGGAGGCTCATCACTCTACAGCTCCCTGACAGGAGGTTGTAGCCAGGTGGGGGTTGGTCTCTTTTCCCAGGCAACCAGCAGCAGGACAAGAAGGCACGGTCTTAAACTGCACTAGAGGAGGTTTAGATTAGACAATAGGAAGAAATTTTTTAGAGAGAGAGTGATCAGATATTGTAATGGGCTGCCCAGGGAGGTGGTGGATTCCCCATCCCTGAAGGTGTTTAAGAAGAGACTGGATGTGGCATTCAGTGCCATGGTTGACAACGTGGTGTTGGGTCATAGGTTGTATTTGATGATCTCAGAGGTCTTTTCCAAGCTAGTTGATCCCGTGATCCCGTCCCGTCCTGCCGGGGCGGCGCGGACTCCAAGGCCCGGCATGCGGCGGGGCGCGGCGCAGGCGCAGGGCTGGGCTTGAGTGGCAAGTTGTTTGTTCCAGCGAGCACCAGCTGCTCGGCGCCCCGGGCTCCGCTGCTCCTGCCCGGCTCCGCTCCGCGCCCCGCCGGCCTACCCCCGCCCAACTTCGGCACCCTCCGCTCCCTCATCTCCCAGCCCTCGGAGCCGGGAAGGGGCAGAAGGAATCGAGGGGAGGCGGGGGAGGAACAAAAAAAAAAAAAAAAAAAAAAAAAAAAAAAAAAAAGCCACCGACAATAACAGCCCCCCTCCCCCTCCCCATTCAAAAACACAAAATAAACCCCGGGGATAGATGAACTACAAATGAGAAAGAGGAAAAGATGGAACTGCACATCCTAGAGCACAGGCTCAGAGTGGCCAGCATAGCCAAGGAGAGCATCCAGTTGTTTACCTATGGATTAATCAAACTTGCTTTCTTGTCCTCCAAGACGAGGTAGGTGCTGGGGATGGGGCAGTGCGGAGGCAGGGCGGGGGCGCCCTCCTTGCGAGGGGACGGGGTGTTGGGGGTGTATCCTCCGTGGTGCAAGGGGGCTCGGGGCTGCAGGGTACCCTCCTTCCCTCCTAGGGGCTGGGGTGGGGGTATCTGCCTGGCAAGTGAGCAGAGCAGCCTCCTTCTTGTAAAGGGTGTGGGTTGATGGGTGCTCTTCTTAAAAAAACACAAAAAAAACCCAAGAAAGGCATCCTCTCCTGGGATGGAGGACACCCCTCCTTGCAGGGGGGCAGGGTGTTGGGGTAGGGGCGCACCCTCCTTCCTGCAAATGGGCACGGTGCTGAAGGGGGAGGACACCCTCCTTGTAACGGGGCAGGGTGCCGGGGTGGAGGAAGGTACCCTCTTTGAGAGAAGTCAGGGCGCTGGGTGAGGGGGGACGCCCGCTCGCCAGAGAGCAGGGGGTCTTGGAGGTGGGGGACATGTGGGTCTGCCCTGCGCACACCCACCATCCCATTACTGGGAGATGGTGATGCGGGTCAGCGCTCGAGCTCGGGGTGTCCCAGCCCGGCTTTGGGGCATCCCCCGCGAGCCGCCAGGCCGGGCCGGGGCGGATGAATGAGAACAGGTGGGGGCCGGGGGGCCCGGCCGGGCCGGACAACAAAGGCAACAACAGCGGCCCGAGGAGGAAGAGTGGTGGGTTTTTTTCTCGCGTGCGCTCTCTGTTTTCTCGGGGTTTTGTTTTGTTTTGTTTTTCCCTGGTTGTTCCTTTCCGCACTTGGAGCGAAGCCTCCACGCGCGGGTTTGTTTAAAAGGTGCTTTTTCAGTGCTGCCAAATTGGAGGGAGGACGAGGGGCAGTACATGTCTTGCACTTGAAAATTATGATATTGAGTAATATGGATTGTTATAGCTTTCAGGAAAAGAAAAGAAAAAAGAAAAACGTAGTAAAAGGCACTGTGAGAATTTTTATTTTATTTTTTTTTAAGGAGAGGAAACAAAATAGTGTGGTAAGTTTATTTAATGCATGTAAGGAGCTAGGCCTGTCGCACAAAACAACTTGAATTGTAATGGCGTATCCTTCTGTCTTCACTTAGCTTGGTGACTTTGGTCCATTCAGAAAAAGAAATGAGAATGTAAATAACATGACTCAAATTCTTCTTCTTTTTCCAGCTTGATAATTAGTATTTCAGTTTTCTCCCCACATTCATCTTGAATAGCATTCTCTTATGAAGGTGGGAAGTTTTCTTGGGCTGTAGGAAAATAATAAATAGATAATAAATTTACTTTTTATTTCTTAAATTGTTTTATTCCAATCTGTGATTCAGTCCTCTCTCTGTTGTAATGCTTATGGATGAATGGAGCTATTTGTTATCTAATTTGATCACAGTCCCTTATCTAATAGTTAAACTTCATGCATTGAAATTTCACTCTGATTTGGGGCTTATCCCATTTGGCTCACCACTGACATTGTTTGCGGTGTGAAGTGTATCAGCACCTTGTTTACTGCTGTTCCTGAATACTCCACAGGACATTAAAATAGAAATGAGTGACTGAAGAGCCTTTAATGTGTTGTTTTATTGTAATTGAAAGTTGCTGATGATTTTTTTGAAGGACTTGTTGCTCCCCCTTCCATGCTTAAACTGTCACTGTTAACAACAGTGAACTCTTTAAATCTGTCACTCCTAATGCATAGACTGGAGTTTTGGGGGGTTGTTTCTTTGGCGTATTATTATTATCTTTTATTTTTCTTTTTTAAACTTCAGGAATGGTCCTGTTGTCTTTCTGTTTCACACTGAATTTCACATCTTCAATGTTAGTGAGCTGTGAAAGGATCAGGGCAGTAAGATAACCCCTTTGGGGTCTGATACCTTGTCCTGCGTTTTGGTGCAGCACTTGACAGTTATTGTCTCTGGTTGCTGTGGTGTCCATCCCTTTCCATATACACTGTATCAGTCTTTTCCTTAGCTTCATGGAATCTTACTGATCAGGAACAGTAAATGTTTGTGTAGAGGTTTGTTGGCATGGGAAGCCTCTATTTATTTTCCTTTTGTTTGTTTTATTATTTTTGCAGACAGTAGAGATGCAGGGGAGAGAAAGGGAAGCTTGTTTGTGTCATTCTTAAGACAAGTGACAGCACTGAAACCTTGCTTTTTCCGTTGTGCTTTTGCCTGCCCTGATGCAAAGAAGGTCCCTGCCCCACAGATCTCTCTGATGAACACCATGTGTATGAGGAAGGTGAGGGTCCCTGGGAGATGTAGCTCCATAAATTTATGATTCCAGTGTTTCTTTTTCCTTCTCCTTTAAAAAGTGAATATGCCCAGGAGACAACAACTTTTTATAGGGGTGCAAGAGGGATCTCCCTTCCTGACCATCCTATCTGCAAAGGACCAGTTAGGGGATGAAAGGGGAAGGTGGCACACATCCCTTCTAACCTTTACTGATGAGATAGCAAAGATGCCGGTTACTTACACCACCTGCATTTTTCCCAGTGAGACCTTAAATGGAGTTTTTACCAGTGCTGCAAGGCTGCCAGTAAGAAATAATGATTTGTGATCCAAAGGGGCGGCAGTGACATCATCAATATTCTCATGTTGGTCATGCAAGAAACTAGGGTTTTTACATAGTCTACTGTGAGAAGTGATTTGGAGGGTTTCTTTTACGTTTTCCTTAATCCTCTTGGGAAGAAAAAGTAACAAATCTCCCTCTTTATTTGGCCTTTTGCCACTCTCAGTCTGCCCTTGTTCACGACATGAGTTTTTTAATTTAGTTTCTGTTACAATAACAGTATTTTTTTGAACAAAGAACAGTAATTCTAAAACTATTCTGATGGCCAGAAGCAAGACAGCAGTTAACAAGGTGAAGAGGTGAGACCAGTAGTGAATAAAACAGTGAACTGAACTGAGCTGAAAGAAAAACTCTATTAATCATGATTGTGTTAGGCATGATGTTTTTTATGCAAAGTTGCATTAAGAGAGGTACTTCAGGAATAAACAATAGTGGAACTCCTGAGCATTTACACTGAGCACTGTGCTCTTAGTGCTCTGCTTGTGTCAGTGCAGACCTTCTGATTCCGATAGGCTCTGCCAGGTACACCCCAGTGGATGAGCAGATCCATGTCATTTTTAGTTGCCTGCTGAAGATTTGCATGTGTCTAATCTTTTTGCTGTTGCTGTCATCATCATTCTGGTGTTTTACTTTGTGTTGGTTAGCGAGTGTTGCTAATAATGACAAGGTCATGGGTTCAATCCCCATACAGGTCATTCACTGAAGAGTTGGACTCGATGATCCCTGTGGGTCCCTTTCAACTCAGAATACTCTTCGACTCTGTGTCTGTGTTTGACTGGAGGATTTTTACCTATTCAGAAGGTGTGCAGTGTGTTTAGATATGTAAATATAACAACTGTGTGTGGCTTCACCATTGCATCCTTTTTCTTCTGCACATGCCTCTGTAAATGTTAGTTCTCTGGGGTGGAGAACTGTGCTCATTTGGGAACTCCCACCTTCAGTGTGTGTGCTGCAGAGCAAGCAGCTTCCCTCACAGCAAAACTGCCTTTGCTTCCTTGGTCGAACTGTCTTATGCTATTGGGACATGTGACACAAGTAACCTGCTTAAAGACTTGATAGACATACTAATGTGTTGCTATGTTCCTGTCTTGTTTTGTTTTTGTTTTTTTTTTTTCCTAATTGCAAAATATTATTTAACTGCATCTTTTTTTAATGCATAGGAATTAAATCTGAATGGAGGGAAAGGACAGCCTGGGATGATGTTTGCACTGAGCCATTAGTGCATGCAATAGGGAGAAGGAAGGTGAGCCTCACCTTGTCTTTTGAGTGTATATAAAAATATATGGAGAGTCCAGGAGGATAAAGTGGGGTCAGGGTTCTTCCAAGCACTGTATTTATATGATGTAATTAGCCTGATTTCTGGGTAATGCTTTAGTAGACCCCTAAACATCTGGAGTCAGTGAGTTAAAAAGTAGCCTCTCCTGTCTATTCCAGTACCTCATATAAAGATTTGGTGGTAAACAGTGAAATAGAGTAGTTGAGGGAAAAAGGTATATTATTTAAATTGCAATGCTATTAAGTTATAACCAGAATGAAGTGGAGTGGTTAGTTTGTTCACAGGGTTGGGTGGTTAAAGTAATTGTAGGTCGTGTGTCTGGCATCGCAAACTTTAGAAATCTCCAAGGGTTTTTTGTTACTCTTTGTTTTGAGATGGTCGTTGTTTCAGCACACTGAAGAGAAGGAACAAGTTCTGTATGTGTAAAGGATGAGATCTTGGTCGCAGAAGTTTCTAAGGCTGCCATTCCAAAAGCATCTGTCACTCTTTGTTCTTTTTCAAGATGCTCTGACCTTCTTCAGAAGGTACAGTTTGTGTATATTGGTGACTTGAAGCAGAATTACAGGCACTTTGCAAGCTTGCAGGTTTGGCACTAAATACAGACGGCTGGCCATGCGAGTGAGATGCTTCCCAGAGAAGCTGGAGGAGCCAGGCTGGGCTCTGTCCCAGCCTCGATTCTGCTCGATTTCTACCATGGGATGCTCAGAGGCAGGAGGTATTCTTAGTGTGGAGAGGTGCTTCAAAATATTCATTCTACTGAAAATATAGCAAGAAGTGAAAACTATGATAAACTGTATGGAATAAGTTAAATTTTTTTCTTTAGTTTGTGAACAAAAACCAAAGAACTAGGTTTGTTACCTTTAAGTTTGTGGTGGTATTTTTGGTAATCTGTCCATTTTGCTTAGTAGTAATTGACACCTCTACTTATGAACAGTGTGCTGTTTCTATTAATATAAGTGTTTCTCATTCCCTGATCACTTGTTTACTGTCTAGGTGTCCTGAAATTCGAGATGCTGTAATAAACGGTCTATTTTGGATTTCAGAAAATAATAGGATAAAGAAGTGCTTAAAATGTATCCATGCATCATTTATAGACACTCAAGAGATCAGCAGCCTGTTTCCTTTGGTATGAACTCAGACAAATGTGTCTTTTATGCCCTTGTATGAGATACAGATCAGTCTGCAACACTGCATGATTTTCTGGCAAAGGCAACTCCTATAGTTAAAACCTTTTTTTTTTTTCTTGTGGATTTTGCCATCCTGTGCATCCAAGGAAGACTGAGTAAAGGCTTTTGCCAGTTGTAAGACAGTGTCTACCCATCTAAAACAGCTGTTTTCTTTTGGTGTGGCAAATGTCTTGAATGTTTGGTGTCCCAAATATCTTGAATATTTTCTATTCTTTTCTGGTGGTATATGTGTGTGTGTTATCTGAGGTTTGGGGGCTTCTTTTTCAGTCTGACTTGGTGACTGTCTGTTACAGAAGGACTGAGTGCTGATGTCCAGATACCACAGGAGGCTGGAGTACGGGAAGCCTCATGGCTTCAAGCCTACCCGCCCTTCCACAGAGCACTTTGCTGCCTTGCTTGTGTCACCCCTTGCATGTAAGGTGCTGAACTTGATGGTGGGTGTTCAGAATGAGTAGAGGTAGTAAGAATCAGCTAACTGAGAAGGAGGGAGAATAGAGGTTACTTGTTTGGGCTAAGGAAGAACATAAGCGCTTTCATTGTGGATATCACCAATTTATGTGCAAAGCTGCTGGGTGTTTCAGATGCTGCAGTGTTTTAACGTGTTAAACCTTGGGAAGAACAGGTTTCCTTCCTGATGGTTTCTTTTTGTTTATCTGCAAATGTTGTTATTGTTTCTTTTCTGCTTCTGGCATGCGGGTGACCAATGGGGTACTGCCTGATTTTGTCTTTTTTGCCTGACAGTTCTGTCATGTAGTCCTCAACCTACCATGTGGTCCCATCAGGCTGAGGCTGATGCCATGTCAGAAGCTGACAGGAGTGCTTAGAAACTAAATGAAGTTCAAAAGGTAGACCAGAAGTACTGGATAAAACCCACACTGTAATTCTGGGGAGCACTAAGAGGTGGGGAAAAGTTGATTTAGATATTGTACTTTTAAAATAAGTAACTGCCTGTAGTTTGTAGTGGAATGAATGGTTGTCCTTACTTCCCATGGTAAACTGTTTCAGTTCATTGGCAGAGCTGTCACATAGATGAGATGCATGTTCTGTGGATAAGGTACAGCATCAGTAATGTAAAAGAAACACCAGTGATGCCCATTCATCTTGAGTTGAGAAATAAAAAAGAGGAAAAAAAATTACCATGTAACTCATTAAAGATCCCTTCAGCTGAATATTTGTTTATTACTTTGAGCTTTAAGTCAATATTTAAATAAAAAAATATTACTTTTATTATTTATTAGATGGCTCCTCCTGCAAGCTGGGTACTCATGCTTCAGCAGTATAGCCAATGCAGGTCTACTAAGGGAAAGTGTGACTATAGTGCATTTGTCATTGAGAAGCAACAACTGAGTTGTTCATTAATGCAGTAGTTTAAATCCACAGGCTACTCCTCCACTGAGTTAAACTTAAATTAGGCTCCATTTGATGGCTGAACTGTTTGGCAATGCCTTGTTTGTACTCTATAAATATGTAAATCTTTCCACTTAATTCTCTTTTTTTTAATCTGTTGAGCACACTATCTCTTTTATCCAGCACAAAACTTCTTAATTGTCCTGCGTGTTTCAGAGTATATTTGGACAAGGGCTGCCATTTCTTTTTCCAGAGGAAACAGTGCAGATTTGTTCTTTTGTTTACTGCCAACTCCAAGGTAAACTCCAGCTCTGATCTGCTGGTAGCTGAAGGCTGGTAAAGGAAGAATTATACAACAGGAATGTGAGGAAATAAGTCCATTCTTTATAGTTCAGAATCAACAGAGCAAAGCCTGTAGGCTGCAGTTATCATTTCAAAGTAAAGAGATCTCTTCTGCCCCCCGAGCTCAGCTTGGTTTTGTGTAGCTAACTGTAAGATATATTTGTTAAGAGAGAAAACAATAGACAAAAATGTTTTATTATGGGACAAAATAAGAGTGATTAAGCTAGCTTCGTGACTATACAATCCCATGCTAGTTCCAGACATTCTGCACAAAGTTTTACTGTGCTGACCATGGAAACAGAGAATCTAATCTCATTTTTGTGGGCTGATGTATAATAAACATTTTGTACTGGTTGATAAAGTTTTATTTTCACATCCAGAGAAAAGCAGTGAATGCCTAAATTTCCTCGCCAACCAGAACAACTTTACTTGGTTCTGTTAAATGTGGTTTACTTCAGATTAAAATAACAAGCTTACTTCTGACCTGCAGCCTGCTTTGGGAAGCTTCCAGCAGCAATGCTGCTATTTAGCACAGTTGGCACATGGAATGGAGAAGTGGCAAGTTTGCTTGGTGGCAGAAAACCATTTGTTAATCCTTTGGGGGTGATTTTGTGGGAATGTCTGGGTAGGCAAAGTGATTTTTTCAGACCTTTGGTGGTTCATTTAAATTTTGTTAACGTGGTGGAATAAAGCTTTTTAAGATATTGTGCTACTTACTGGCCAGTAGTTGTAGGGAGATGTAGGCTATTATTGGTGGTAAGCTGTTCTTAATCCAAATTCTTTCAATACAAATTGTTTATGAAGTAGGAACCAAACCTTCTAGTAAGTGTGAATGTGTATTTGACCAAGATGTAACTGTAAAGAAAAAGTTCATTTTCTTTGCCTGCAAAGTTTTAGTGTCCTTGTTACAGAGGATACTAGAGATGCTATAAGGTGTGGCTGTTTAAGAGTAAAATGCAACCTTTAAGTCTTATGCAAAGTATTCAAGTAGATGAATTTAAAAGATTGATACTGGGGAAATTTCTAAAGCTGCGAGAGGAAAATTTACAAGTTTTGACATGGGTGGAACAGTTAAAACATAGGTGTGACTCTCCCTGTCTTTTTCTGTTCAGCCTTTTTAGAAGTGTTATGTGCAGAGAATTTGGGTGATGATATGCACTAGTTTTAGTAATACCTGAATATTTATCCTAGTTCTGTGGTTAAAAGATTGGCATTTGACCCTTTCTTATGCCACATGTGTATCCTGTTTTACAGGGTGAGTTGGTTGAAGTTGACAAGTCTGAGACCTCGATTGAAATGCCATGTTAATCTTGTTAAACATTTGTAGCTTTTATTTCTTTTCCTAAAGAAAGACTGACTCTTCTCTCTTGATAACCTCTAAGGCACTCAATTGCATATAGATGTAGTTTTGGGAGGAAGAAAAAAAAGGAAGCTCTTAATAATGAGAAGGATATACTCTGTATTCCTCTAAGCAACTGTATACATTTACGTAGATTTACTTAGTCTTTATTTTTATGCTTTTTTGAAAGTGATGGATGACTTATCACATGATTAGTCTTTGAGTTGTGATCTTTTTCAAGATGCTTTTGGGTGGGAACTGAAGCTTGGTTATAACATGGAAAACAAACATTTTCATTTGCTCTTTTTAAATTACTACACGATATTAAATGTGCTAAGTATTTAGGGAAAAAAAAAATCCCTGCCTATTTTGTGTTTATAGCTAGGCAGCGTAAAGTGACCTGTACTAAAAAAATGAAACTGGTGCTGCCTTGAGACTGTGCTTCGCAAGGTATTGGAGCTGGGATGTCTCAGACTCCCACACCTACTTCTTGTTTGCAGACTGGAAGAAGAAAACCCAAGTTTACTTGCTTTTTCAGTTCCTGATTTGTTTCTCAACCTGGAACGAACCAGTCACTATTTTGAACTAAACTGAGTAGTTTCAATTAAGGAAAATATTCCCCCATCTTGCAGAAGATGCTGTTGCTGTCAAAATCTGGTGTATTGCATAAGTGGACTGGTTCCAGTGGTTTTGTCACTGATTTCTCCTCCGTTGACTTTTTTCATTTGCTTTGGAGTTTCAGCGCAAACGTCTTCTTATAAGTGTTGTTTAAATTATCTTATTTACACCTAGGATGCCATCAGTCAAAAAATTTTTGGATTTTAGATATTCTTATATTAGATGAGCTAATGTTAAAATAAAATTGTGCTCTTAATTGTTTTCAGATTCAAACTACTTGGTTGCAAAAGGGCAATGTTAGAATTGACCTTTCACTGCTGTGGGGATAGATTTAGGATAGTTGATGATATACTGCAGGCGTCGTCAAACTACGGCCCGGGGGCCAGAACCGGCCCCTGAAGCTGCCGAACCCGGCCTGCGCCCCCCTCCCCCGCCGCAGTGACTTAATACGCGCCTCGTTCTCCACCCGCCTCCAGGGGGCGCCTCTCAGATACAAACTGGCCCGCACACAGTTTGGGGGCTGGTAAACTGGCCCTCTGTCTAAAAAGTTTGACGGCCCTTGATATACTGAGATGTGTTTTGAGTAGCATGTTATTTACCCATTTGGCATTTTTGTAAGCCAAGTAGGGTTTTAATGTGCGCTACTTGTTTGTGTCTGCTGAGCCAGCAAGGTGTAAAGCCACATGCTTGTGGCTTGGTTTCTTCTGAGCTTGCTGCAGGTCTTAAACTAGTTAGTGGTTTTCTGTCATAAGCGGTGGGTCTATATCAGGGGTCCTCAAACTTTTTAAACAGGGGGCCGGTTCACTGTCCCTTAGACACTGTCGGGGGCTGGATTATAGTTTGGAAAAAAATTAATTTTATTCCATGAACACAGACACTGAATTCTGGCATATCAGACAAACAACTCTTTCTTTGTATTCCTGAAAAAATAATCAGAAGTCCACTTTTCTTGGAATACCCTGCACTCTGAGTCAATTTTTCTTTTTTTTGATATGATGGTGCATGTGCTTCCCGCTGGTGCTCGCTTGCTTGTCCTGCCTGGGACTGGAGGGAGGGAGGGAGAGACGGGGGAGTCGCTCACCTCGCTGATGCCGCCGTCTCCCTCCTCAGCCCGGCCGCGCAGTCCAGAAAGGGTGGCCAGAAGGGACTGAAGGAACTTTGCCACACTGGGGCTCTGGCGATTTGCCCGAGTTGGTGGGGGCGGGGGCAGGGGGATTCTGTGCAGGCCAGATTGAGGACCCTGGGGTCTATATCTGGCCCATGGGCTGTAGTTTGAGGACCCCTGGTCTATATGCTTTGCAATAGTTTCCTTGCACAAATTAAGGTGTCACAAATTGACACAGATTATTTTTGTCAAGAGGTCTTTCTTAAGAACCCAGCAGTGTAGAGAGGTTATGGCAATTTCTGTGCAGATGAAATACATTATTCTGGAAAATGAAATGGATCTGAGTTACCTGTATTGCAGGCTAGGTAAGGAATGGTATGTACAGATTTGCAAAACAGCCAGATTCCTAAAGAACAGATCATCATTTTTAATGCAGTTTGCTTTTCCTTTTTGTAATGATTCCTTTCTTTTCAGTATTCCTGGCATGCAGGTGTAACAGTATTTTGGTGATTGCCAGGAATCACTTTCTTTGCTAGACCAGTGTGATGCTGGCTAAGCACAGAAAAGTTAGCAAAAATTCAGCTTGATTAGAGCAGGCTTTTTGGTTTAATGGGGGAAGAGGAAGAAGAAGGGAAGTGACAAAGCCCAGAGTTGGCCTTGTGAATGAGCATGGATGGCTCATGGCCTGGGAGCCTCACGTGGGACTGATGGTTTATGCCAAGGGTCCTCAAACTTTTCAAGCCACGGGCCGAATTCCTCTCCTCAGAGGCTGTCAGGGGCCGGAGGGGGGGCGC
>JAWWLV010000053.1:8549351-8562540 GCA_035041135.1 Platyrinchus mystaceus | reverse complement strand
CGGCGGCGGCGAATTCGGCGGCGCCGGGAGGGGGCTCGCGGGCCGGATTGGGGGGGCTCGCGGGCCGCATCCGGCCCGCGGTCCGTAGTTTGACGACCCCTGGTTTATGCCATAGTCGATCCTTAACCTTTTTGTGCAGTTTGTCCACAGCTGGTACATTGTCACAAAATGAGGAAATAGCAAATCTTCACAGAATGGATGAGATCAAGAAGGATTTCTGAAGATCATGTAGCCCAACCTCCCAGCTCAAGGCAGAGTCTAGAGCAGGTTGCTCAGGGTTTTGTCCAGTGGGATCTTGTGCTTAAAGCCATGCATGGAGCTTTGCTCTCTGCTCTGTTAACATTTTGTTGACCTCGCTGACATTTTGATGCTTTGCTTCATTTGGCATTACTTTCCACATAGCATTATATTGTGTAATTTAATGTCTTATTTAAACACGACAACATGTTTTTTGAACTTGGGTGAGACTGTACAACCTTTTGGTTATGGAGAGAACTGTTGGTATGGATGAGAGACTGTTTACTGCAGTAGTTCATTGGTCCTTTGTGCTGGTCTGTGAGTATTTCAGGTGAAACTGTGTATTGGCTGTAAACTGTGAAAAACTAGGAGCCAAAAAATTCCATAGCTGGGTAAGAGCAAAGCTTGCCTTGGGAAAGGGCATGTACTCACTTCTGGGCCAGTGCAGACAGCTTAATTCCAATTTGTAATGATGTTAGATAAGATGTACAAGACTAATGAAGTCCTCTACACAGAAGTTTTATTCATGTCCTTGATGCAAGTAAGTGAAAGTACTAGAATGGCATGAAGTCCAAATGTGACTTGGTTTGACTTTAATGTGCAGTATTGTGTGGTGCATGCCCTTCAGTAAAAGTGGTGCTTTGGTTATTGTGCAGTTTCTGAAATCCTGAAATTCTGAAATGTAATAGTGGTCATGTAATGAAACCATGCTGTAGGGAAGGGTTTTCTCTGTACTCTTCCTATTGGTATCAGGTTACTGCAAGCACTTCTAAGTGATTCTCATAATTCCTGTATGTACAGTTATGTTGTTGGCTTTGTTTTGTCATGTTACCTCTCACAGTGCTGTGTTCTGGAGACTGTTAAGGCTTGACCCTGCAACAAGTGCTCTGTGTCTGTATGTAGGGAAAACCTTGTGTCTGAGGAAGGGTATGTTTAGAAAGGAAGGATTTGCATGGAATCGCTGAGCTATGCCTTGGTAGCTCTTATGGTGTGACAGGCCAGAAGTACTTCTTGTTTGCACAAGAGTGTTAAATCAGTCCGGAATGTCTAATCTAAAAAGGCTTTGTGTGTTCTGTACCCATATGAATGGCTTTGTTCATTCAGATGGTGGTTGAATTGTAATCTTAGGCAATGATTTAAATATGAAGTAGCCCCAAAACAATATAGTTATCTAGTGGCTTTTAATGATCTTATGAAGCAGTGTATTTTGAATGGATATCTCATAAAGGTGATAATGACCTAATTATTAGTGGGGGAAAAAAGGAGGAACAAAGTCAGAAGTGATAAAAAGTATATGTATGTGTATGTTATATGCTTCCTATAAAATTTGTGTTCTTTTGAGGTGTACGCGAGCATATGCTTGAAATTAACTTTCTCCATGTTTGTTGTATATCACTGAGGCTTTCAGCTGGTGCATCCTTGGCTGATAGTCTGTGTTTGATAGCCTTCCATGGCAAGGTATTGCTGTTTATCTCTTTTTGAGTTTTCTTGCTGCCATAACCATGTGTTTTTCCTATGGATTTGTGGATGGCCACACTACTTATAGCAGTTAATGGCTCTATCTTTAGGTGCAATCTGTTTGCTAGATTACTGAGGGTGTACTGAGAGGGTCACAGCAATGCAGTTGATGAAATTCCTGTCCCTGAGTCAACAGTTCCCATCTCCAGTGTTGTGGAAGTTGCTGTTAACTTGCTGAGTGTGTTTCAAGATCATGAGAAAACAAAACAAAACAAAACCCTGCACTTTGAAGCCAAATCATTTTGTTTATGGACTTATTAACCTTCCTTTACTGCCCAGGAGAATGAATGGTCAGATGATTAGATCTTGTTGTAGGGAGAGAAATAATTTATTTGTAAAGGTATGAAGTGTATGAATAGCAATGGTGTTAACCTTTCTTCAAAACTATAGGGCAGGCTTTTCCTATATGTGTTACTAGTATCACACTTTGAATATTACATTTTCTTATTTTGTATTTTTACAGTAATGGTTTTTCCCTTTTACTTGGTTTTGAAAAAACTCAGTGACAGGAATAGAACAGTTCTTGGATTCAAAATAGAGTTGTAAGTTTTACTTGGCCTGTTTAAACATATTACTGATTATATATTCCTTGCAGGATCAGCACAGAGAGAAGGACAATGAAAAAATTTCATCATGTTCCTTAAATGAGTCTTATATAAAATGAAGTTTAAAATTAATTAGGACCTACCTTTTAAGCACTTGTCAGATGTTCTCAGTGTCAGGTTTTCTTTATATTTAATGCTCACTTTATATGATGTCTAATGTGAGATACATGATAATATTTTCAGAATCACCCATTAAAAAAACCTGACTTAAGCACTTGGGTACCCCAAGGCTCATTGGAAGCCAATGGGGCTTACACTCTAAAATGGCTGTTGTTGTTTGATGGGAAGACATTCAAGCATTTAAAAAATTTTGCCTCCTAGTCAGACTAGCTGGTGACAGTCAGGACAGGAGCAAGGTAAAAATAAAATGGAGGGAAAGGCTTAGTGTGGCTGCTCATGCAGGCAAGAGTGAAGATATATTTCTGAGAATTAGTATAGGGAATCAGAAGGAGGGTCTCTTTGTTCTTCTCTCTCCACATAACCAGGTGGGTTATGGGCTGTCTTGGCTTCATGTCTCCAGCAGTCCCAGGCCCTGTGTGCTCTGGGATCACCCAGTACAGACTCTGCTGGTTGTGCCTTTGGGAGCTGGGCAGATGCTGCTGACTTGCTTTGCAGAGGGAGAAACTGGGGCATGTAGGAAGGTGAGTATCTTACCCATCTCACACAGCAGGTCTGCAGTAGGACCTGACTCTTGTTTTCCAGGTCCTGCATAGTGTTCACCTCTAGAACTACTACTTTTTGGTAGTTCCACCAGATGAAAGTCATGTTTTCAGTTCCTGTGTTTATTGGCCACTTAGAAGTCCTTGTCATCCAGCTGCTGCTTTCTTTTTTGTTTACCTTTTTTCTTCCTAGATTTGGATTCATTAATGGAGGTGTGCTCTGTTGTCTCTCCTTGTACCTTGAGAGAGCAATGTGAGTTGGGAGATGTCCATTTGAGCTTCCAGTAGTAACGCCAGTCTTCCTGAGAGTCATAAAGAAAACCACCAGGATTGTACTCATATATGTGTGGCTTTTTAATACACATAAGCACACATATATATGTACATATGTGTCATTCCAAAGTCAGAGCACTCTTGAAATGGAATTTGCCTCAGCTAGAAATGAGAAGTAGCTCCTGCTACCACATGTTTTTAGTAGTTCTAATAGCTGTGCTTCAGAACAGAGAATGTCTCTCTTCCCAGTGTCCTTCAGACGACAGCTGCCACAATGAAGGCTGAATATGAAGAATACATTTTCCTGTGGCTGTATCCTGGGCACAAGGAAGACTCTACAGCTCACAACAATAGCGGAATACAGAGCTGCCAGCAGGCAGCTTGAGTGGACAAGTATAATCATGTACTGCTCTGCTTTCAAGGAAATTACAGTTAGTGCACTGACTTGCTCATAATAGCAATGCATTGTTTAGCTTAATAACTTGCCAGCTCTCCAGGAACCAGCTAGTGATCACTGTCATCACACACTGCTAATCATTCTGTTCTCAAATTGTCCCAAGATGACCTGTCACATCACCTATTAAATGGGCAAACTGAGTGCACTGTAATTTATTTTTATTAAGCTATCGTTGCCCAACTTTTTTGTTTTCTTGTTTTGTCATTATCTTTGTCATATGTAATTGTGCCTGTAGTTTTTTTAAATGTTGAGTTGAAAGGACATTGTCAAATTGTGTTGGGATTTTTTTAGATCGATAGAGTTTTTGTTAAATTGCTGGGTTCTTGTGATAACTACTAGGTAACTGAATCTGAAACCTGCCTTTTAAGGAACATTTGTTTTTCATAAAGCATTTGGGGCTGGGGGTGATTTTTTTGGTGGTGCTTCTCTGTAGTCCCTGGGCTCCTGTCAATCACTAGTAAGCGTAGCCTGACAATGGCCCTCTGTAGTCATGAAGAATGATTATCCCTCGTATATAAATGTGGAATTTAGGCACAGAAAGATTGAGTGAGTTACCCAGAGGCATGCAGGGAGTTGTGGAAGAACAAGACAGAGAAGCAAGTTGGTTTGAGTCCCAATCCTAGTAGGCCATATATCCATGCTGAATGCATTCTGGCTTCTTGTCGAAGTGTTATTTGTGAACTCTGAGCTGCTGGCACTGAAGGAGCATTTTTTCTGATGGAAAGTGGCCACAGCTTCACTTGCAGACATTAAGATGAAAGATCCTAGAATAGTGCAAAGTACCAAACCTGTGAGGACACCTTTTTGTGGTCAGGGGCGTGCAGACATGCAAGTCATGAGGGCAGATCTCCAGCCTGTTCGATGCTTAGGACTGAAATGATGAGTCAGTTGAAAGGGGAGGGAAAAGATGGATGTGCTCATCTGAAACAGGCCTCCTTGCTGTTCTGAGTAGTGCAGGCAGCTGAAGGATAGTATCTCCTGATCTCAGGAATTCTGCAAACTGTAGGGTGGGCTATTTTTATTAGACTGGAACAAGTACACCAGGATTTAAATGAAACCTGGAGCTTTTTTCTGTCTTTTCAGTTGTTTGCTTTGGTTTCATATCTCCTCTGTCTGTCTTGAGAAAGACAATTGTCTATCTCTTGATCAGTGACGACCAGAATTAAAATAGGAAGGAGCCTTCTGCTGCAAGATTTATTGCCTGGCACATCTAAATAGTCTGATGAAGCGTCATCTTTCGTTATGTTTTGAGAAGATGCTGTCTGACTGTGGTATCTCAGAACTGCATGAGAAAACCTTTGGCCACACCTCTTCTTGTCAATTATTGTTCTGACTCAAATTATATACATCTTTGTAAATTGTATGAAAAATTTAGGTCCAGCCTCTGCTAATAAACAGAAAAGATCAGGTTGTTTATAAAATGGCAGTCTCTACAGAGACTTGCCTTTGCATATGCTTCAAATGCTACTTCTGTCAGCAAGAAGTGAGAAAAATGCTAAGTATGTCTTGTCTTCAAGATTAAGTTTCATAATAAGAAAATACCTGAAGTTTACAGTGTGACTTTCTCTTTTCCATGGGAATATTTCCTACTTCTCCAGGAGTTTGCCATCTTTCTTTGAAAACAATTGTTCAGATAGTTCCCTGCTGCAGGTTGTCCTGTTTTATTGGCTTTATTTGCTGTAGGGCCAACAAGTGGTGTTCAGCCCAAACTCCAAAGTTTTACCAGTTCACTGTATTTTACATTGTACAAAGTTGAAGGGCATTGCCAGGTGAAAAGATAGAATAGAATAGAATTAGAAAGCCTAAAACCTCTTATTAAACAATGCCAGCGTGCTCTTTAATACACCATAACCACTGCGCAATGATTTGCCTTACTGTGTGTTTTGAAATATGTCTGACTTGGTAGTTATGCTAGATGTGATGGTTCAGACCTGGCTCCTTGCTAAATGCCCGAACTCACAGTAACACCCCCTTCCCCTTCCCTTCTTCCCTTAGGGCAAAGGAAAAAAAAACCTATAAAAAATGAAAGAACCCCAAATCAACTGAATTATATCAAATATATATATATTTGCATATATTACAGTTATATACAGTTAAAATACTATGTACACTGCAAAGGGATCCCAAACACCCCCGAAGGGAAAGGGAAAGGGGAAAAGGGACAAAAAAGAACAGATATGCACAATTGAAACCTGGACTAGCAAAAGAAGGGATTAGCAAAATAAAATCTCACCACATCCCTCAGAAAACAAGATGGGCAGACACGGCCAGCACTCTCCAACCTCCTCCATGGCAGACCAGCGGTCACTGCAGGCCTCAGCCTCCAGATAAGCGAGAGCAACGCAGGGACACACCACTCCTGAACCTCACTGGAAGAGAAGAGAGTGAGGTCTCTAATCTCCATCTTATTTATACCCTGGTTTACGTAAAAATCATAGGAATACTGGGTACATGGCTACTTCCTTGGTTACAAGCTAGTTACCAGGAAGGCCTAGGCCTAAACCATTACAGCTAGACTGGAGCTTTTTCTTGCTAGAGGTATGTCTGTCTTTACCACGTCTACAGATGCAAGAGGGAAAATGTCAGTATACATGCCAATGATTTTGTTACAGATCTCCATGGGATGCCCTGATAACCCAGTTCTCTGACTGGCAAAGTCAACGAGTTAGTCTCTGTGTTGATATTGGCAAGTTAAAGCCTGGGCTGAAAAATTCATGTGAGAGGGAGTGTTTCTGCAAAACTCTCTTCATGCAAATTGGACATCTGTATGCTTGAGATTTCTGTGAACAATACTGTGTGTACAATGCATTAAGATCCTTGGATTAATTCATGTTATATTAAAGCCAGGTCTTGATTATTTTTGGTGAATTGTGTACAAAGGGGACAAAACATCTGGATCTAGATGAGCAGATTGGAAGCAACGTGGCATTTTGTTGTTGGTTTCTCAGCTTGGGAAACTCAGCAGGTGACAGGATTGCTGATGGTTCTTTCCCCAGCATCACATTCTAGATTCATTTGTGTGGTTTCTGCTACTTAAACTTTTATTTTGCCAAGGCTTTCCCATCCCTTTGTTCTCATGGCTAACTGATGTTTACAGTGTTCCCGTCCTGTTGCAGGGCAACTCCACCATGGTTTGAAGCTGCTGTATGCTATGAAGTGTGAGTGTGAAGATGCTGGTACTCAGTGTGATGGTTGCCTAAGCCTTGCTCTGTTACCTCTGACCCTTTTATTGCTGCCTCTGTGACTGTGAGATTCTGTTCAATGCTGGTTTGTTGAAGAAAAAAATCCATGGTGGCTCTGTGCCATCATTTCAAAGAGCAGCTATTCACCAGGCTCTTGATGGAGAGGTTTAAGAAGAAATTATTTTGCTCCTTGGGCATGAAAATGCTGGTTAAGAGTGTAACTGGCACAGGACTGCCTTCGCCCTGGGAGTCTGGCCAAAGAGAATTTTTTGGTTTTCCATTTAAGCTGTGGGTCTGCACCCTCAGTAGGCTTTTTCATCGATGTTTTGTTTACAGCTGTCACTGCCTCACAGGAGCAAGCTGTGATGTCTCTCAGGCAAGGAAGAAGCTAACTAGAGCATGGTCCAACACTGAATGGTTTTTGATAGACAGTGAGGAAGTTAAGTCTGTGTAAGAGGAGAAATCTTTATTCAATCACAAGTAGTAGCCATATTGAAATTAATGTAGTTGGAACGGACATTTTCCCTATCTGTTGATAGATTCGAGTGTTACTTTCTTTTCCCAGTACATTTATATTTAGTTTTTAAAGTAGAAGATGCACAGCTCCAGAATGAAGCCTCATGCACCAACTGAAACTTTACAGCAGTTGTAGCTTTCCTTATTGCAGCCTCACATGAAACTGAAGCTCATTTTACAGAAATCCAGTAAACTATGCTTCAGCATTTTTTTGGACAGGTCAGCAGTGACTGGCTTGGAAACCTTAACATACTTTTGAATTTCTGTTGTGGCGAAAGCTTGCCTATGATTTAATCTAAAAGATTCTCTTCCTCTCTTCCCCTCTTCCCATCATTTATTCATCTCAGCACAAAAAAAATACCTTTACATTGTGTGAGCTGATTTCCACGAAGGTAACACTCTTCCCTGCAGAGAGTGTGTACTGGCACTGGAGCTTTCCAGGATATTTGTCAAAACTGCTACACCTTGGCCTGCGTACCTTCACTACATGTAACATTGCTATTAAACTAGTCATAGACTTCAGTCCAGGCTGGCACACTGACAGATTTGAAGCAACAAGCTCTATAACGTCCTTTTTACTATTTTTACCCATGCATTTGTATGGCCACATGGAGCCTCCTCCTGAAATGTATGCAGCCTCCCCATTCTGCAGATGACAGACTGGGAGCACATTCCTTCTTAATGCCACATAGAAAATCAGTGTTGTATAGTTACATGGCACCAAACTAGTGAATGTAGTGGCTGCGTCCAGAATTGGGAAGAGTCTTTGTGGGAGAGTGGCTTCAGTGGAATTATCTGATATTCCAGGGGTCCTCAAACGTTTTAAACAGGGGGCCGGTTCACTGTCCCTCAGACACTGTTGGGGGTCGGACTATAATGTCCTGTGCCAATCAGCAGGGGGTGCTGTTGGATCACTGGAGATGTCTACGTGCGGTAGGGAGGGGGGTGGGGTCTCCCCGGGTGTGCTGGAGAACCTGGAAAATGGAGGTCTTCTTCCCCCCCACCCCTTCCCAGCAGGAAAGGGGAGAGAGGGAGGAGAGAAAGGGAAAAAAAAAGAACAAAAACAAAAACAGGTCCTTCCCAGCAGAGGGAAACAAAAAAAAAAAAATCAGTCCTCTAGTCGAGACGTGCAGAGCAGACTGCCCTCTCCTCTGATGTGCACAAGGACTGCTGCCAAGGAGGAGAAGGAACGGGAATGGAGGAGGGAGGAAAAAAAAAACCCAACTCTCCCAAAAACAGTTTCTCTCCCAAGGAAGAAAAAGAAGCTGCTGCTGCTCCTGCCTGGCCACCCCCAAGCACTCCCCCCCATCCCTTCAGCCGCCGCCCAAAAACTCCTCCCCCGTCTCCCAGGAGACGAGAGAAAAAAAAGTAAAAAAGGAACTTCTTAACTGCTCCCCCCCCCCCCCAGCTTCAGCAACAGCCAAACTCCCCACACTGACAAAGTGTTGAGGACCATTTAACTTGGAATGCGGTCTCCCCGGCTAGTCCATTGTGTTACCTAATTGTTCTGTAAATACCGGTGGGCCGGACTGATGACCCTTGGGGGCCGTATCCGGCCTGCGGGCTGTAGTTTGAGGACCCCTGCTAACTGGTTCATTGATGGCTTTCTCGGAACTCCATAATGTCCCTTAGTCATTTTCTTTCGTAACTAACCTGTTTTCCTTGGTCTGGATTGTGGGTCCTTAAATAATTACATCCTTCATGAAAACAGTTTCTTCTGCTTAGAAAAGATGCACAAACTCTTCTTGGTGGGCTCCTGGCAGGATTTGTTCCCTTAGTTTGTCCTGTGTCCTAGTAAGAGTCCAGAGTGCTTGGGGATTCAGGGATAGTGTTTACTCATTTTCCGATCAGGATTTTGGTCCCTTTGCTGACAGTTTGTCTCTGGCTTGACAGCTTTTGAAATAGTCTGCAGATTCTGTGCTGACAGTCCCTTAATCTGTTGTCACTCGTTTCTTGTACTTTACTTGTTTCAGCTTATCGGAACTGTTCTGCTCGCCCCTCAAACCCTTTAGAGTCTTGTTATGTCAGGGTGTGTGGAAGAGGGTTGTATATATTTTTTATTGATGGGGAATCTCATTTTGAGTCCTTTATCTTTTATATCTCAGGCCTTGGAGGTATTTGGTTCTTCCAAAAATGTGCTGTTTTGAAGAAATGTCTCTTGTGCTCAGCTGGCTAAAACATTTGCTTCTGAAGTGCTGGGGTTGTCTGATGTTCCTTGGTGCAGATACTGTGTAAGAGGCTGGAAACTGTTGCAATATAGGTGGTAGGACAGTGGGCAGGATCAATGCCATGAGAAAATATACACCGAAATTATAGGCTTGATACAGGAATTACCAAATCATTTTTTTCAGAAGGTTAAACTGTGTAATGACAAAGCCTTTCATCTCTCTCCCTCCCACCCTGCTCTCCCTCACACACACAATCATCTTTTTCATTCCTCTTTCTCTTTAGTCTGCAGAAAGCAAATTCCTGCAGAATTCCTGGCATAAGGAAGAAGACTGATAACACTGGTGTGTGCTACTGAAGCTACAGCCATTTCATAGTTTTCAGCACAGGGCTGTTGCAATGTAGCTGGGGGAAGATTCCTGAGAGAAGCCTCATAAGGGCCCTGTGTCCTATTGCTACATCCAAGTCCAGTTGTGTGCCCAAGTGTCCTGTTTGGGAGAAGGTAGAGGTTGTGTAGCGACTGCAGCACTAGGAACCAGGGTTCCCAGCTTCTATTCTTAGCTCAGCAACCAATTCATTGCAAAGCCTTTGGCAAATCATTCAGGCCTAATCCTGCACATACAGCAGCCCCCAGCAAGGTCCTTTCTGTTTTTCACTGGGGACATAGGATCAGCTTCTTAACTGCAGCTTTTCTGTCTCTCCAGAGGACTGGTGGGTTGAGAAATATCTTCATGCAGAAAGTGTGATAATTTGTTCATGTTTGTGAAGCAATAACATGGGCATCACTGTGTGTGTGTGATCTGACATCCATAATGGCGGGTTGATTGATTGCTGTTATCAGCTGGATCTTTGGAGCATGGGATTTTTGGTCTCTCTCATCAGAATACAATTTTACATGATTATAGAGGATAATGCTGGAAATGTCTCTGCACTGGGCTTGCCACATATCCAGATGGCAAGGTCAGTGTAGCATGGACCTTGCTCAATTGCTTTGTGTGTCAGGGTAAGTGCTGCTGCTTCTTTCTTCCTTTATGCTACTGGCACAGCTAGAAACTGAGGAATTATATGGCTGTCAATAAATTCTGCAAGATGGAAATTAATACCTACAGTGAACCCTGCTTTTATTGACCTTAAATAATTTCCCATCCTTTCGCAAAGGTGAATGGCAGTGCTCATTTTTCTATGGTACTTTTGCTTTAAGATAATCTGAGCTGCAATCTGAAAATTAAATGGTATTAAAAACATTCCGTGCAAGGAATTAATTTCTGGAGTGCCTTGTAAGATAGAAGGGCATAACAAAAAGGTACGTTAGTCTGCAACCCCTTTACCTTTACATTTGTTTGTGCTGCATTTTGTAGCATGTGCAGTTCTGGTATGTGCCAAGTGCAGCATCTTACTCTGCTGATTTGTGTGACGCTTTATTTGCCTGCCTCAGGCAGGGGCAGAGGTGGATTAATCTACAGAGCTGTTGGCAGAAATCCGTTAGCAGGCTTTTCAGAGGAGATCAACTCAAAGAAACACAACTTGATTTTTGTGTCAGTTGAATTTTTCATAATATTAGATAAAGTGTGGTCTCTTTGTAAACTTAGTTCTGAAAACACAGAGCCTGGTAGAGGATTTTTTGTTTGTTTTAGAAAATGTTTTAGTGTAGTGATACTTCATGCTTTCGCCTGCGAAGGGACAGGTCCGTTCCAGGGCTTACAGATACTTGATTAACAGGGCTTGAAAGTGGGCAGGCCTTGCTGAGTAACTTATTTAAGTAAAATAAGAGACAGAAGAGCAGAACTATTACCTTCTGTGTCCCTCAAGCTGGGACAGCATCCGCTCTTCCTTTCTCTCCAGTGACTGAAAATAATGTCAACAACAGCCCCCTACAACAGGCCATTTCTGGGAGCTGGGGAGGCAGTGGTGCAAAGAACACAGGTAGCTCATAGTCAGAAGCTTAAAGATAGCTTTTAGTTTGTTGGGGGCTACATGCCTCTACCTTTAAATATACATATCAATTTACTGGTGTCTCTCCAGCTTTACAGTGTTGTCGTGGGTTTGGCAATCAGCCAATTTTTTTTCACTTCCTCCCCCCCCACACAATAGCTATGAGTTGAGAGAAGGTTTATGCAGACAAAAGAGACTTGATGTGGGGGAAATAACATTAGGATTTATTACTTAATAAAATAAAAACTAAAGAATTATAAATATACAACAATTCTAACTAAGCAAAAATATTATATATTTACAGAAGTATCCCTTTCCCCTCGGATCAGTTCAGGAGGAGAAAAACAGTCTCTTTTTCACTTCCAGAGCTACAGATCTTCCAATACAATTCTGCAGCATTTGAAAGTTTTTTTCTCCGATTCGTGGCAGCTGGAACTGTCCCTTTCTCTCTCTCCTGTGTTGACCTCAGGGTTGGGTCTACCTCCTCCTGGGCTAAGACCCAGGCCTCGTGGGGATCCTCCATGGATTGCACAGGGGACACTGGCTTTGCCATGGTCTTCTCACGGTGTCACAGGAAATAATGACTTTTGAGTCCATTCCTGTTTTCCTGTGAAGTCCCAAATTCAGTTGCATCAGCATAGATCCCGTACCGGGATCACAAGTCCTACCCGAGCCAACTTGCTCCAGCATAGGTTCTCTCTGAGCTGCAGGAGAGTTTCTTCACTCCTTAATCTTCCACAGACAGCAGGGATTTCAGTTTTCAGTCTTTTTCCCTGCTGAAGGGAGAGAGCCAGGGGGAGGAAGGAAGAACTCACCCCCCTTCGGCTTTTCTCTCCTCTGATACTGCCAGCTCTGACCTTGAAGGCTTTGCTATCTCTCTGCCTGGAATTTTTCTTGTAGTAATTTTGTCCAGGCAGTTTTTCATTAAAGCTTCTGTTACATGTCTCGGCCAGGGGGGCTTCAATGCCACAACCTGCCCCCAGCCCATGGGCAGGGGAGGAGGGAGGCCTGGCCCCACTTGGGGCCTTGCTGCCTCTCCTACATGGCTCCTTCTTCTCTAGCCACCCTCGTGGCTCTTATCTCTTCTGCATCACCACCTTCTCTTCCGTTTTCTTAAAAATATAATTGGCAGAGGCGTTACCAAAACTTTTGATTGGGGGTTTTGCTCCGGAAATCTACTTGGTGTAACTATTTTCAGCCCCAGGGGGGGCTGACTGGCAAACCCATGACAAGTGTATCTGTTGTCTCTGACTGCATATGAAGCAATGGATTGGAGCTGCCACAAGTGCTGGGGACTCCTGGTCCTCATGGAACTTCACCCAGGGATGTACTTGCTAGTGCCTATGTCGCACCCCAGTGCTAGGGACATAGTCCATATCCATGGAGAGTCTCTGAGATTGATGCACTAGGTCTGGGTCTATCCCCCCCAAATAATAATGATGATGATAAGAATGATATCTGTCATACAGTCATCTTTCCCTCTGGCAGTCATCTCATGATGTGCTTTGGAGCCCTTGTGCAGCAGGCTTCTGTTTTTTAAAGAGGTTCTCCTCATTTTGATCTAAAACATAAATAAGTGGCCAGTCTTCGCGAACGAAGATCTGGGAAAGGTGTTTTTACCTTTCAAGCCTGCGCAATGGATTT
>JAWWLV010000053.1:8518586-8549251 GCA_035041135.1 Platyrinchus mystaceus | reverse complement strand
GGGGGACCCGGGATTCGAACCTGCGGTCTTGGCGCTGAGAGACCAGTGTCTTAACCGCTAGGCCACCAGGGGTCCCCTCATTTTGATCTAATGCTTGTCTAAATATATTTTTTCTTCCTGAAAGTACAGGAGTCTCTTGCTTTCCTGTCTGCTCTCTCCCTCTATCACTTGCTAGAGCTCTCCTGCCCTGAAGGGGAAGGCTCTAGTAAGGAGCCTGTTTGCTGCAGTTCTGCCCGAGGGCACCAGTACCCCTGTGGGTAAGGCGTGGCAGGTTTTGGGGTAACGTGGCTGGTTTGCATGTCTCAGGAGGACTTGGAAGTAGTTGTGACCTTCCAGCTTTCTTTCCACCTCCTTGGTAGAGAAGATGACAACCCTGAGTACTTCTCACCGCAGAAGAGTAGGAAGGCTCATCCCCAACAAAATGGGCATCAGAAAAAGGGCCAGGAAAATAAGCCTCTGCTCTGCTTCTCCAATTACTGCACTGGACAAGCACCTTAAGATGCACTTAAATGTAGCCCAGTGTTGACTAAGTTATGCACTGGATGACTTCAGTATTTTTATTAAAGCCTGCCCAAAACCTCATGGAGGCTCTTGGGCTACTTTGTATACTGCTATTTTTTTCCATTATCTTTACTGGAGTTTCAGCCATAAAGCAGTTTTTTTGGTCATTTTGTGTTAATTTCCTTTTGTTGACACTAGAGCATCATATGATTTAGGACTTTGTTTTCAGGCGTGATATGAAAGCTAATTACTTCCTTCTTGCATCCTCTCACTAAGAAATCATAGAACTTAATCTTTTAAAAAGAGAAAAGCAAGGAAAAATTTTTTAATGCCTAGAAGTCTTTGATAAGTCCCTAGATTTGAATTTATTTTTCATAGTGTAATGACAACAAAACATTAGAAGCTAAACTCCAAACTCCATAGCTCTGTCTCTTTTGACAGTTTTCTGTTTGGTTGTTTGTCCTCACTGGGTCTAATTTTGCAATTACAATTCAGTCTGTTCCTGAGTATGTTCAGTAATTAGGGGTACAATGTTGATATTTATTGTTAATATAAAACTGTGTATTTGTCTAATTTCAGCCCTGTGACTTGCTTTGGTTATCCATAGTCTTCTAGATAATTAACCTGTGTATTTCCTCCCTATCTCTTTCTTCATATTCTCTCTTGCCTTAGTTTGATAAGAGAAGGAGAAACTACATCAGGAAACTTGGGAGCACTAGTTGCAGAGGGAAAGCGTGTGACTGTTTTACAGAGATTCCAACCTAAAGGCAGGCTGCTGTCTGGGCAGTTTGGGAAGAAAAAGGTTGTTGCTTCCTCATCAAGTGTCACTTTAATACAACCAAGGGAACATCAGCTCTTTGGTTACTCCTGCAACATATGACTGACAAAGCTGAGAGGAATCATATTTCAATTCTGAGCAAAGTAGTTGTTGTTAAACTTTTATCTAAAATTCCTGCATGATCTAGGCAGTAAGGATTGGAGGCATGCATTAGAAAATACTCCACAGTACAGTGTAAATCCCAGATAATTTGGGAATGTTTCTCTGCAAGCAATGATAGGAAGGTGTGCTTTTATGAAAACTTGGTGTTAGCTGGTTGGTTTTGCTCCAGAGTCAACATGCATCGTTACCAATATCCCTGGTTCATCAGGCTGCCTTGGGCCATGACGAACTTCAAGCACGAGTCACTCCATTTAAATTTTATTAGCTAGGTACGTGATTAAGTAACTTGATAAATTGGGAGTGCAAGTTGTAAGTAGGGACTGGGGAAGTGTTTCCCAAGTCTCTCATCTGGCTGTGACCCCTTCTGTGGTGGTGTACTTGCAAGACTTGTTTGTTTCCAAGACTTACTAATGAGTTTTTCTGAAGTTTGGCAGAAGAAAAGTCAGGGGATTCTTTTGAAGATGTGCTTGTGGGATTCAAAGGTGATAAACCCAGAAAACTTATTTTAGTTCTACTTCTGTAGAGTATCATTAAGAATAGCTTTTTGTCCATGGCTGTCAGAACTGTTTTTAACATTTGATATAGAGGCATTACAATTAAATGTTTAACAGAGATCTTAATTTTTGTAAGTGGTTGTGATATTCCTCAAGACTTTTCCAACAAGATATATAAAGGATATATTAAAACCTAATAAAATTGATAATGTTGTGGGCCCACAAGCTTTGTAGCAAGGCAGTATTTACAACCTGCACATGCCTGTGTCTATTTTTCATGCATTAAAAAAATACAAGATAGATGGTTTTAAACATTTTCACTCAGATTAAGTATGCATACATTGTCAAAACAATGCAATTTTTTTTAAATTCTTGATTTTTTAAAAAATAAAAATGGAGCTATTCTTGTTATATTATTATTTATGTTTCAATCAGAGCTTCTTCAGTTACAGAGGCATCATGTTTACTTTGCTTTTTCTGTTTAAGTGAGCTTCATATGATTCATCTTTATAAGCTTTAAGAAAAGCTCATGTCACAGGGTCAGTGACTGTAAAACAGATCATCAGTGCTGAATTTTGTTCCAACTGAAATCCCAAACAGCGTCATATATACCTTGACAGCTGGAAGTTGGAAATGTAAAGAAAAGATACAGGTTCCTTTTTTTTAGACCTTGGTGTGTGTCTAACTGTATCTTCAGCTGAAGAATAGGCTCAGATCTGAGTTAAAGGGATCAAGCCTGTATAGGGCTTCTCAGATGACTCTCAGCCAAGGTTTTGGGTTTGGGTTGCACTTCTGATGGGCAAGTCTGTACCTTCACTCCCAGTGAAGGGCCACTTTGTTCAGCATCTCTTCTGAGCACCCTTTGAACAGCTGCTACTGAGCTCACAAATGTAATTGTATAGTGTCAGTTGTGTGGGAGAAAACATTGAAATGCAGGCTTGTGCCTAGGCATTTGCATGGGAAACTGTCCTGGTTTAACTTTATCCATCTTCAGCCATCAGGTGAACATTCAGGTTGGTAAAGCCAGTTTGTACTTTTAAGCAGAAAGGTGGGATAAGTAGAAAAAACAGCACAGCAAAACATGGACAAGTGCTGATGGCATCTGCTCAAACACTCAGGAACTTGCCAGGGGCCAAATGGAAGAATGTGATGTAGGGGGCTGGTTGGAGTGTGCAAGGTCAGTGCTGCACAGAAGCCAGGCACAGTCAGACAAAACACTGCTCAGAGGCCGCCCTTAGCTGACCAGCTGTTTTAGGAGTGCTGTTACCACAAACTCTGAATAGAAATAGCTGTCAAAGGACCAGCAGCATTTTAGGAAGAGTGGTTAAGCTGCAGAACACCTGGATGAGGTAGTGTTGGCTGGACATTCCATTTTCAGGATCAACATACCCAAATAGACAAAATCGCTATGAAGCTGGGCCCCAAGAAATAGGAAGACTGGTTTTAAAAGGTAAGTTTCTTTCTCTGATTAGTATCCAGGCTTTCAGTTTATATTTGTCTGCAAACAAGCCTAAGCCTATTTACTTACTTTTTTTTATGTTTGGTCTTGCATAATCATGTTATTCAGGGTAGAGATTTGGAGAAAAGATACTTGCTTTGTTAACCGTGTTGCAGTGGGTGATGGCTCAGGGTTATGCAGGAGGCTAAATGAGGGGAGAGGTTTGCTCCAAAGCTGCAGTACCTTAGAGTTCCTGACCTCTCTAGCTTTATGGAAATCATTCATCTGAATGTGATCCCATGCCTTTGCAGAAAGAACTTCTTCCTTTGCTCAAGCTGCATCCCGTTCCCTGTCCCGCTGCCCAGAAGACCTTGTTGGTAAAACTTAGGGCGCGAATATGTTTCTAACGAAAAACTGATATGGGGGCTTTGGATATCAGAGAAGCATTAATTAATTGACTTTGAGATAGGAGTAATGAACATGTGGCTCTCATTTGATAGAGGTAAACTAAATATTCCTGGCTGTATAAATAGTGCTCAGGAGACGTATGTGATATCTGAACATGACGAGCTTTTATTTCTTGTCTCAAGCCAAGTTTTGACAAAGCCTGGAATTCCTTTCATGGGAGACTGGTGGCATGTGACTGTGTGGTATGGGTTCAATATGGTGAGCAGTAATTGATTCAGAGATCAAGGGCATTTACTAGAAACTCTTCTTGGAAGAACAGTGCCAGACCCTGCTTGATGGGCAGAGGAAACTAAAACACAAGTAAATGATGGACAAAGGAGGTTCCCTTTCTGCCTTTGAAATAGCCATCCTTGTGAGTTTTGAGCCTGTACAGTTGAACGATTATAACTGCTTCTGTTTTTCCTGGTGCATGAATGGATAAATGGTTGCACACCTTTAGATTACAAAAGTTTAACAGTGCCCTCAGCAAGTAACTTCCATGAAATCCCTGTTTGAAGAGCTCCCAAGCTGAGCCTTGCAGATAATCTTTAAGTGTGGTGGGCAGGGCTGCCCAGTGCTCACCTTCTGCAAGAGCCAAGTGTTGGGCTGGCCTCTCTGGTCTGTTGACCAGCACCAAGGTCTAGGTAAGCCAGTAGGCATATATACATGTGTGATACATGTGCAGGTTTTATTCAGGGGCCCTTTGGAGCTGCTGGGGGAACCTTCTCCCTTCTGTAATGCTTACTTTCTTCTTCCTAACCTTGATCTTCACGTTTCTGTCTTTCAGGAGTTTTTGTGCTGCAGTCATAGGAGGCTTGTCCTGCCTCAGCATAAGGAACACCATAATTTGCATCCCTTTGTAGCAGATTGACTGATCTTTTCCTCGTGCCATCCTCCTCCGAGGTGTGCAGTGCTGTTGTGTTACAGCACTACAAAGCTTGTGTTTGCTTGATGTTTGCTGGGGGAGTGTGAGCAGATAGTGAGCAAGGGGGAAAACAGAACCCGGGAGTCAGGGTGGTACTAAGGTAAAACCAGCTATGTTATCTGACTTTATACTTGGGAGCGGGGAGAGTTATGGGCCATCCTTGTGTGCCAGCAGTGTTTGGTCATTCATGAGGCTTCACTTCATGGTCAGGTATCACCTGATTGGAGCCCTGTGCCCAGCTGAGGCACAGCATATCTCAGTGGCTGAGGGTCAGCTGCGCAGCCAGGGCAGGCAGGAGGGTTGGGTAATGAAGGCATTTTGTTTTGCAGTTGTTTTCCTTGTGACACACATTTATTTTAAAGTTTTACTCAATCCTTGTGGCAGCTTCTGCATCACATCCCTGACTTGTTGGCTGGCCAGCATATATGATAGGAGTGCTCTCCCTTTTACCTTGGGCCTCCTTGGTTCCTGTTACAGGTGAAAAGCTCAAGACCCTGACCTAGTATGAGTATAGGTCCCATGTTTTCCTTGTGAGGGGCCTGGCTAAAACACAGTTCAGATATCAGAATGGCTCCATGCCGTGATTTCACTTGTCGTAGGAGAGATTTAAAATTCATTTGAATTTGTGAGCATATAAGCCAAATACTACTTCCTTTGCACATCTTGCTTGCTCTGTACAAACTTCTTGTTGGCCTGTCTGAGGCAGCTTTGTGATGATGCCAGGGCTGAAAGTCCTTGTTTTTTGACATCAGATATTTAAAAAATAGGTACAAAGAGCAGCTCCCCTTTCTCAAAAATGAACAGTTGTGTACATGCCCTCTCAGCACTCAGACTATGCAACGAAGCAGGAGCCCTGTGGCAAAGAACTGGGCTGTTTACTGAATTGTTAGAGTGTTTGATCAACTTTCTATTTTGAGGAGTTCATATTTTTTTGGTTTTTGCTTTGGTGGAGGTTTTTGTATGTAGTTTTAGTTTTTCTTTGTTGTTGTTGTTCTGCCACACTGAAATGTGATAAGGAACTTCAGACCTGCATTTGGGAGAGATGGTCCCAGCCCTAAGATGTTTACACAGATCACTGAGGCCATTCTTAGCATCCAGTTTTGACAAGGAGATAAACATAATTTGTAAAGCTAGTTTTCATGGAAGTTGTATTTCCCAAAAAGAGTATTTGGAATATTTTTATGATGTGGTGTGCTGGTCTTGACTGGGATAGAGTTAATTTTCTTCACAGTAGCTGGTATGGGACCATGTTTTGGATTTCTGCTGGACACAGTGTTGATAACTCAGGGATGTTTTCATTATCTCTGAGCAGTGTTTGCACAGAGCCAAGGCCTTTTCTGCTCCTTGCCCCACCAGCAAGGAGGCCGGGGGTGCACAAGGGGTTGGGGCAATACATGTTGGCCAGCTGACCCCAGGCATATCCCAGACCAGGTGCTGTTGTGCTCAGCATCCAGAGCAGGGGGCAGAAGGGAGGGATGGATGTTCAGAGTGGTGTTTGTCTTTCCAAGTCACCATTACACGTGCTGGAGCCCTGCTACCTGGGGATGGCTGAACACCTGCCTGTGATGGGAAGTGTGGGAATGAATTCCCTGGTTTGCTTTGCTCGTCTGTGCAGCTTTTTCTTTCACTATTAAACTCTCTTTGTCTCAGCCTGTGAGTTTTCTCACTTTTACCCTGAGTTCTCTCCCCCATCCCAGTGTGGGGGAAGGAAGCAAGCGGCTGTTTGAGGCTGATTTGCTGTCTGGGGTTAATCCATGACACATGGGCAGATTTTGATGGAAAATTCTTATTCCAGAAGCTTGTTCTGAGTTTTCACTTGTTAGCTTATGCAAACAGGCCAGTTCAGACAGAGGAATAAAATCAACATTGCCCTTTACCTTGCTGAACTGAGATACAAAACAAAGTTTAAAGAGCCTTTTCATGTGCAATCATTTCCTTGTTGTTAATGTCTCACAGAAGTTAAGCTCCCAGTTCCTGACACAAGGACTTTTGACTTCCTGGGTTTGTTGGAAGTGCTCTTTGGGCCCAGGCAGCGCTGTGGGTGCAGGAAGGAACATGTGCCCAATGAGTCAGGGCAAGGAAGCTGCCCTCTCCTCTTCCATGGCTTCCCAGGGGCTGTGTCTGCTCCAGCAGCACAAGTTTGCAGTTGGAAAAAACTGCAGATAAACAGCTACCACTGGTTAAATCCAGCAAAACAGCAGGAAATACACTGGCAAGTGAGCTTCAGCAGAGCTTAACTTCAGTTTTGTTCTTGCCTTGAAAGCTGTACAGACAGTTTCCTATTGAAGTGCTTCCCAGGGCATGTTACATACGTAGATTTGTCAAACCTCCTGAGCTTTCTGCATTTTCAGTCATGGAATTCTGTTTTCAGTTTTCAGCAAGTTTTCTTGGTCGCTGGGATGAGAAGTGAGGTTAACACATAATTCTTTGGGAAAAATGTATTTTGGCCTCAAACTGTAATAGTAACAGTGAAATTAATGAAAGCTGTCCAGAGCAGTGGGCTTCACCTTCTTACACAGGCAACATTGGTGGGAAGAAAAGAAGATTCGTTTTTATCTCCCTGGAGTATTTCTATTATCTGAATGCCAAGAAGTGAGTAATTTGTGGTTTTGTTTTTCTTTTTCATTCTTATAAATAACTTTTGATGTGTTTTCCTAAGGAAGTTGGAACTAAAGCCTAGTTCTGGAAATGTTAAGCTGTACATTGCTTTTTCTTTGAAAGCCTCATGAAGGAGACCAAAAGAAAAAAACAATTAAATTTAAAAGGTCATAGTGGTGACTTTTTCTACCACATTTAACTTTAAATGAAGAAGGCTTCCTACAAATTTCCTTTCATATTTTTCTGCCATGCTTTCTTTTGTTTGGGTGGTTTTTTCTTTTCCTTTCAGCTTCTCTTAGCCTGCAGTTGCTGTGCCAGACAGATCCTTCTGAATTACCTGTTGGAGAGCCACAGAGCTCACAACAATCTGTGGTCAGGATTCAGTGCCAAATTGGAGGCTGTTGCTGCTGGCTGGAGGGAGAAAGTGGCCTCTGTGATACAGGGAGCTTGCAAGTTGGAGTTCAGGTGAGCTCTGGATTACATCAACAGTTCACCCACGTTTGGTAAAAAGCAGTAAATTTGTTCTGTCGTGCTCATGCAGGGGGCCAGGTGTCTACTAAAGGTATAATTTGTAAAGCTGGAGAAGAGACTGGCCCTGGAGAATGGAAGAAATTTGAATTTTTCTGCTTTTTTCTTTTTCATTGAAATTCAAAATATTGATGATGTGTCTTACTAGTTTTTAACACTGAAAAAAAAGCTTTCTACACTGACATTTATGTGTGTCCAGATGCTGTTTTGATAGTTATTTACAGGATAAATTGTATGATCAAAAAGCCAATTCAAATAACTTTTTGCACTCTTAGTGTGCTTTAAAAATAAAGCATGCACAGACTGATCTCACAGGCTTCAATTTGTTTTCAGGGTTTAACCAAAACATTGGATTACTTTTACCTTTGTGATACTGTGAGGATTATTTTTAACCAAGTGAAGTGTTTTAACATGCTCTAATTTGTTTTTCAGCAAATGTGTTTAACACTTGGTAGAGAGGGGCTGATTCTGGGAACAAGATGTGCTGTGTCTTGCCTCACTTACCTGAGAGTTGGGTAAATACTCCTTGAGGATCAGGGAAGGAGAGGTTACTGATGAATTACCACCTCGCCATGTACAGATCCCATGCGTGAAGTGCAGGGAGGAGATGATGTGTACAGGTTAAATGCTCTGATCCTGAGCTGTGCTGTGGGAGCAGCTTATTCCCTTAGTAAACAGTGCAGAAAGCATAGGTTGAATCTGAGCAAGTGTGGTGGGTTGACCTTGGCTGGACGTCAGGTGCCCACCAAGCCACTCTATCACTCCCATCTCAGCTGGACAGGGAAGAGAAAATAAGATGGAAAATGACTCGTACATTGAGATAAGGCAGTTCACTAAAGCAAAAGTGAAAGTTTGTGCACACACAAGCAAAGAGAAAAAACAATGATTTTATTCTCTACTTCCCATCAGCAAGCAATGTTCAGCCACTTCCTGGGAAACGAGGCTTCTGCACATGTGGCAGTTGCTCAGGAAGACAAACATTGTAAATAATGAATGCCCCCTTCCTCCTTAGCATCCTATGGTATGGGATATCCCTTTGGTTAATTTGGGCCAGCTGGCCCCTCCCAGGATCTTGCCTGCCCTCAGTCTACTGATGGAGGGAATGTTGAGAGACAGCGCTGATGCTGTGGGAGCACTGTAGCCAAAACACTGGTGTGTTATGAACACCTTTCTAGCTAGCACTGCAAAGCACAGCACTGGGACAGCTGCTATGGGAAGATGAACTCCATCTCAGCCAGACCCAATGCAGCAAGTCATTAGCTTAACTCATTCTTAATCCCTGATGTACCCTCAGTATACTTTTAAGGTTATACTGAAGCCTAAATATTTGTTTTCCTGAAAAAAAAGGTAATAAATAAACTATTTCTTTATCAAAACAACATTGCATAAGAAGTTCTATAATTTTTAAGACAAGACAACAAGTGAACTTAAGGGGGGATTAAACCTACTGCAGAACAACCTGTACCTGGCTATTCCTGCCAGGCCTGTGCAGTCTGGCATGGCACAGAAGGCTGGAGTGAGCCGTACAGTGACTGAGCTCCCTTTCTGGGGTATGTTCCAGCATAAGGGGGTTGGACCAGAGAACAGTGCTTGGCCCTTTCATCAGCAGAATGCGTGAGACCCCAGAGTGTGGTGAGGAAACCTAAGTTTTCTTACCACAGTACAGCTTCTAGGGGACTTGAAGACCCATGGCTCTTCCCATGGGCTTGGCCTGAGTGTCGAAGATGGGGTAAAACTATATTGTGGTTAAGGAATGGTACTCCCCAATTTATTGCTTCCACTGAGACCCTCCAAACCATGCTGCTGCTTGCTTCCTCACCCCCTCCTTCTTCCCCTGTGATGGAATGGAGAGAAGAATTGGAGGCACAAAAGATAAAGATCAGAGATAAGACAAATTTACTGGAAACAGCAATGAGATAAGAAAATGAACAGCAACACCAACAATACTAATGACCAAAGGGTACAAGAAAGAGGTGAACGATTCTCTCGGACGCCCCCCAACCCCCAACAACAGACAACACCTGACTGCTCCCTCCCCACACTGTGCCGGCCCGGAACAGACTCCATGTCCCCCGCCAGGGGCAGTGACGTGCTGTGCTATAGAATAACCTCTGGGTCCTGGCCATGCACCCTCCTGGCTACTGCAAAAACTGACCCTGTCCTGGTTGGAACCAGGACAAACTGTCTGTGGAGAGGCTTATATTTGAAGGATATTTGAAGGTGCTGGAAAAAATACGCTACAAAGCAATGGACAGAAGTGTGACAAAATCTGGGAAACTGAGACATGTTCTCTTAATCTTGCAGTTGTAATGAGATTTCTTCCCTTTCAGAGTGAGCATTAAGATTTGCAGAGAGTGTGAAGGTCTAGGTCAGAGCTGAGTCATAGTGGCACTTTGGTACTGCAACTTCACTCTTTCTTCATTTCTTCCAAAAGTCAGAGTTGGCTTTAGGTTAATCTTACACCTCATCTGTTGCTTACTGCAGGGTTTTCCTTTCCCTCTGTCCTTGTTTTAATCCGTTTTCCGGTCTGATGGCGGTAAGGTATAGGGCTGAGATGTGCCCACTGTTCGTGCATTCCGTGCATCTCAACAGACTGAGAGAGAACTGATGAAATGAAGAATGGGGTTGCTAAAATGGATGCCTTCATTATCTGGTTTATAAGCAACATTTCAGGGAAGGAAAAAAAGGGATGTTTGTGAACAAGAATTTGCCATGTTGGTCGTTCCTGTTTTGCTTGCAAGTAGGAACTTTACCCTTATTTGCCTAAGCTGCATTTGGGTGCTCCTGAATCTGACTCCTCTCCCTCCATGTCAGCCAAAGGCATTTAAGCAGAGTATACAACTATGTGGTATCTTAATTTCATGCTTGGTAGCTTCCAAAAACTCAAAAGAGGCTAAAGAAAGTTTATATTGTAGTTTGTTTTGGAGGTCAGGGTGAAGGGTGGATGAGAGATGTTGACCTTGTAATATTTAGAGAGGTAGAGTTAGCATTTGTGTTTATAGCTACCTGGTGCCAACTTGTGCAATAAAAACCATGTAAGGTTTCCAAGAGTATCAGGAAACCCATGATAGTGTTGGGAAAGGGAGAGGAAGAGAGCTGCTCTTTTATAGATCACATTGCAGGAGAACTTGGGTTACTGTGCTGTTGTATTATTACTAGGGGCAGTGGGGTGGTCTGAAGTGTAAGCAGACAGATGCATCACAGGTGGTGGTTGGAAGTCTCTTTTGGTATACGGACTAGTTGACTGAGTGGCAGCTAGATCATTTTAAGAAGTGATCCCTTTTACTTTGCTATGGTGTTATGTTCTCTGTCTCCCGGCCTGAGCAGTCTGTGGCAGATATACTTAGTGCATGACCCTTCAAAGCAGCTGCACTGCAGACCTGAAGGCTGTGCAAGGAAAAGTGGTCTGTGTCCATCCAATCACAGAGTAGTTTATGGTGTCCCTATCAGGACTTTTGGAATTGCCCCAATAAATACAAATAATGTATTTGAGCCATAATCACTGCACTGTAGCAACATTGCTTAAATGTGTAACAGCACATCTGTGGAGGGGAAGTGAGAATTACATTCAATACACAGGTAGGAAAAATTGCTCTCTGGTGTCTTCTCTGTGGCTCAGTTGGGATTTACTGTCATAACTAAATAATTTTTGTACCAACAAGTAGCCATTTTCTCCCATTGTAACTTTAAGTATTGATTGGAGGTGGAAAGGCAGCACTGAAAGCCCTGTGGATTGTACCTGTGTCATGCCTGTGATTTCTTCCAGCACAGCAGACAGAGTCCCTGGCATAGTCTGGAGTGCAGCATCCCCTCTGCTCCCAGCAGCAGCCTGGGTGCCTGGTGGCACTTCTCACCACTGCTCTCCAAGACCTGTCCACCAGCAAAAACTGAGACAGTTCTAGCATTTCCTGGGATGGGAACTTTGACTCTTGGTATCTCCCTGTTTTCTTAATTTTTACTTCCACAACAGTAGATGTCCTTAGTGGAAACAAATCTGTGAGGGGTTGGACGTGTCTCTCTAACCTGCTTGAAGGGTAGAGCCACCTTGGCACAAGGAGCATGTCAGGACTGAATGGAGGAATAGCCAGTGGTGGCAGTAGCTGGCTTCTGTAGATTGTAAAGGGAGGGCTTGGGTTATTCTTTGAGCTGGGGCTTGGTCTCTGCCATTCAGTTTCAGGACTGGTGCAGCTGATTCACAGGTTGCAAGAGCCATGGCCTTTCTTTGAGCAGTGAAAACCTTTTTGAAGCCAAGTAGAGGTATTTTTGGCCTTAATTTCTCTGTCTCCTTTCCCTATCTGTAGAGCAGGATAAATGTGCTTCTATCTTCACCCTTTTCTACTGAGTCTCTGTAGATAAGGAGGTGGCTAATGGTACAGTCATGGGTTTGTATAAGGGTCATGTGGGACACTTCTCCCAGTTTGCCGGGTTGTCATCCTCCATTCTCAGGGCACCAACAGCAAGCCAAGAAGGCAATGGGGTTCTTGCAGTGCTCCTGCTTTTGCCTGGTCCATTAGATTTGTGTGTTTTCCCCTTCTTTCTAATTATGCTGATATTTACTGCTCAGCAGCTGTAGTGTGGGAAGGAGAGTGGTGAACGCTGGCTCTGCAGCTGACAGCCGCCTGGTGCCTTGGCTGCATGTCAGCAAAGGGCTGTTGCTGGCTGGGGTAGAGCTGTGTGGGCTTTGCCTTCTGTTGACCGGAAGTTTGGAGTTATCCACTAGGTAAAAAAAAAAAAAAAGTATTTCCCTTGTTTCTGTGGCAGGAACTACCTGGCAAATGACTGAGAATTTTTGAGGAGGGCTTCTCTGAGGAATGGGATTTGCTGTAGCAAAAAGCTCCCCCAAAATGAATGCTTGGACAATTTTGGGTAGGTGGTACTGTCCTGACACCTGGTCCTAAATTGCCTGTTGTGTGCCAGTCTGTGTTTCATTGTTTTCCCGCATCTGTTTCTGAGGAATTCTGGATGGGCTGATTTCTCAAGACTCTTCCTGATATGTCCCCAGTCTGCGAGAGCATCAGAAAATGGTCCTGGGAACTTTTTGTGTCCAGAGTCCTGCATCCTCCATCCCCTGAAACCCAGCACCAGTGTGATACTGGCCCTAAAAAGAGAGCTGGATTGAGTGACAAAATGGTCTTTTGGGCCTTAAGCTATAAATATTAAAGTTCATTTAACAATTTATCACTCTTCTGATTCTGCAGTAAAGCCTGCTTTCAGTACAGATCCATGCTCTCATGACTGTTTCCAGGGGTCACTGTCCTAATGCAGAAGCTCTTCAATTTGCTTGATAGCTGCTTCCAATTTCCGTTTCCAGTGGTGGGAGTGCAGTGTTGTGGTAGGAGCATTGCACTCTCTGTGGAGCAGGTATGGGAGGGAAGGGGTTGAGGTCAGGTGTGGCATCTAGATTAATGTTAAACTTGACTCCGATCTGGGCTCTGGATGTAGGCTTTATGCCTGCTTCCATGTGTGAAGATGAAAGTGATGAAGTTAAGGACAATTTACACCTGTTTGCTTCAGGGAGATGTGAAGATGTATCTGTAGAATCCATTTGCAGACAGTGCATGTGCTGAATTGCTGAGTGCTCGGAAACAGGCTGATGAAAGGCCTGGTGCGTGATGCTGGATGCTGCATTGTTCTTGGAGAGGGGGTGGTTTAGGTGTCGGCCTTCAGAGCCCCATTTTTCCCTGGGAGCATTAGACACAAATTATCTCCTGCCCCAGTGATTGCAGGCTATTTGCCAGCATAGAGCCTTGTACCGAAATCTTTGGCCTGGCATGCACTAACTGGTTGGGGTTTAATTTCTTTCCTTTTTTAAACAGGACTTCAAGTGCTGCAGCTTTGCCATGGAGTTATAATTACGTACATAAGAAAGTACATAAGAAATGTACTTCAGTGACCAGTCAAATGACTTTGTTTTTTCCAGTAGTTTAAGCTTGCCATTTATTAAGTTGCCGAAGAAATATAATTGAAATTCATCGGAGAGTCTAATTTTATCAAGCCCTCTATTGCTTATGCTTTTGCTGTGTGTCTGTGTGTATCTGGACTGCCTATAAATGGTTTGTTTGCTTTCATAAAGGAATTAGCACAATGGTGCGGCTGTGTAAGGAGCCAACCCCCAATCCGCACCCCGTGCTGTCTTGTATGGATAAGAATTGACATAAACGTGCAGAAGTGGCCTCTAAGTATTTCAGTTGGTAAAAAATTTTTGTATTTTTATTAGTTTTGCTGCAGTCCTTTATTCTATTTTTGAGCATAAACAGACACCTGAGGTCTAATATATTCAAGAAGGTTTTAATGGCTGCTCTGCGGATGCTCCTATCACTCTGGTTGGTGCTGGGAGATGGCTGCTGCCCTGCAGCACTGTGAGGCCTTATGATCAGCAAGAAACTCATTTGCTTTGTCTCCCTTTAGGACTTTTCAGCTCTGTATTGCACAGTTCCCAGATGAGGGGTTTGCCTGTTGGCTCTGTAAGTGTTAGCTTGATCTGGGGTCTGCCCCCAGCTTGGTGTGGAGCGCTCAGTAAGAAAACAGTGCTTTGCACTGCAGAGAGTCCTCTGCAAGCAGTTCTTGGTCCTTTGCTGCATCCCCCTTTCCTGCATCAACCTAGATGCTTGTCTGTGTCTGCCACAAGACCCTACGCTGTGTCCCCCCTGTCAGCCCCTGTGTTTTGCCTTTTCTTCCCATGTGTAAATTGTGAGGCCTGGTGATGCTTGCTGGCACTCCAAAACTGGGAGGGAGGAGTTGTGACACTTGTGCTTCTTAATATGGTGGCAGGCCTCCTCCACTGGGATTTCTATAACCAGCAAATCCAGGGAGGAGTTAAAGCATCGCTTTCTGATCTGGAGACATGGACTGGCAGGAGCCTTCTCCACCACCTCCTGCTCTGCAAAAAATACTGCCTCAACATTACAACCTGAATGGAGATCTGCCATCTGTCATTGTGTGGCTATCCCAGATTTTAGGTGTGGTGGCTGTGGTGCTGTCCAGGACATTGGTGTGCTCCTTGTGCATCCTGTCTTATCTACCACCGCTCAATATCTGCTCACCGCCATCCCCATGGAAACGCAGCCACTCTTTTTTCAGTGCATGATAGTACCTAGCCTGGATTTTGATGCTTTTGGAAGTGTTATTCCTTAAACCAGTGACTTTAGCTGCGAAAGGTGAGCATGTGGGCAAAAACCTGATTACAAAGATCTGGGCTCTTGCTTTGAATTCTTTCATTAAGGAGGTTCAGGTACTCAGTTTTTACTCTGCCCCTTGCAAACAGGGAGGGCAGAAGGATGAACACTGTGGATGGGTTCAGTACTGCTCTACAGTCCAAGTCACAGGTTTGGGAGAAGGGTTACTGTGCTACCATGTAAGGTTTTTTGTGTAAGTTGGACTTTTAAGTGATTATAAAGATTATTCTCTGTTTGACTTAATTGGTCCTTGCTGCTCTCCTCATTGTCTAGCATCCCCACAATTGAAACCTGAAATAAACAGGCTAACGGGCTGTTAGGATGATCTGAGCCCAGCAGGACATATGTGCTTCTCTGTAGTGTGGTCTCCCTGCCTTTTCTTTTAATTAAACTTCAGTATCTTCTAATTGTTTTCTAGTGATTGTGCTCCACTTTGTTGAATCCATCCTTGACAAGGCTCAACCTGCTCAGTTTGCAGCAGAGCTTCTGTGCTTTTTGGCAAAGTATTGTAATGCTGGTCCTTCTCAAACTTTTTTTCTGAGGCTGATGTGAAAGGGAGCTCACAAACAGAGACTGTCCTAAAATCACAGAAGAAAACCTGGAATGATAGTGCAGGCAGCTTTGAATCTCAAATTTGATCTGTAAAACATAGCGGGGGGGGGGAGGGAAATCTCTTCCTTCAGTCTTAAAAGGGTAAGTGCATCAAGGGCAGTTCAGATGTGAGGTATTTCAGTTCTGATGACCATATAAACACATTGTATTTCAGGCTTGAGGGTTGCTACAAACTGACTCCTCAGATTCTTGTCACCTCCAAAGATCCAACTGTTGTTTTTCGGCTGTAGCCACAATTATAGAATAAGGTTGGGTTTTATGAATGCATTTTGTTTGAGGATGCTGCTCTAAGCACAGCAGCAAAACTGTCTTCTGAGTGAGCAGAGAGGAAATTGGGGCGAGTATGCTATATCTGATATCATGAAGTTTTCTTCTTGCTTAGTAACTATAGCTTGATTTCCACATCTGGAGGTGTTGAAAAAACGTGAAAGAAATACTTGGAGATAGTTAGAGGTGGAGGGGAGGACTTGCTAAGTAGTCTTTTCCTATCAGTTAGTGGGAGATCTGTTGCAACGTTTAGAGTAGTGCTACAACTAAATCATGCTTATGACAAGACCTGGGAGGCCAGGGACATGAGCAGTGTGAAATTGCTCCTCTGTGCCGTTCTATGCACAGGGTTATTTGGGAACATTGATAACCAAAGGAGTCCCTGGCCACCCATGGCTGATTTGCAATAGCCCTGTGCTGTATGCCTTTATCTACTGGAACATTTAAAATCTGGAATAAAATTTTAATATGGGAATGTTCAAATTACCACTGAGTTAACAATGAAACACTGAGTAGGTTGCTCTCTACAGAGATGTGGAGCCATTGCAGCTCCAGCTACTGGCAATAGGAATTACTAGTAACTCAGCACTTTGGAAGCTGCTGAAGGACATGCAAGCAGATGTAGTCGGTGCCTCTAGGCAGTGAAGTTGAAAGTGCTGGCCTGAATTTGCACGGCAGAGGAACATAAATAAATAGCAAGAAATTAAGCAGGACAGAGAGGGAAAGAAGTTCATGATAGCTGTAAATGTTATGGGTAATTAACTCTTTCTCGATAGCTGATTTTAGAGTAGCAGGCTAGCAGGTGTGAACTCCAGTGGCATTAAACCAGTCATGGTGATTTGATGCTTGGGAGTTAAGAGTGTGGCTGGCTGGTAGCTGGGTATTGCATTGATCTTCTTTGATGGGATTGTTCCAGCCTGGTGAATCACAGGCTTTTCCTTCTGATTTAACCCCATGTTCTGGTTCCGTTCAGGACAGGTTTAATTTTTGCAATAGCCAGGAAGGGGCATGGCCAGGACCTGAGGTTATTCTGTACCACCTCACATCATTGCGGGGGGCAGTGGGAGGGATCCTTTCAGCTTGATGTTCTGTGGTTGGGTATTGCCAGGCTCTGTGGGGTGAGCAAATCACATATGAATTGTTTGCCTTCCTTTTACACCCAGTTATTCATTGTTGTTGTTACTGTTTTTTTCCGTATTAGGTCTGTTTCTAGTAAATTGTTCTTATCTCAAGCCATGATCTTTACCTTCTGTGCCACCAGTTCTTCTCTCCAGCCACCACGGGGAGGAGGGGGGATTGAGCGAGCAGTGTGTGGTTTGGAATGTTTCAATGGGAGCACTAAATTGGGGAACACCATTCCTAAACCATGACACCAAGCTCTACCATGGCCTTATCCTCCTCTTATTTTTAAGTTGGCAATGAAATTCTTGTTCTCCATGTGCATGATAAAGTTACTACTTTCTTGCCTTTGTGTTATCCTGCCTGAACTGTTCTGATGGAGTTTGCAGTATGGAACAAGGAGAGACTTCAGCTTTTGGTCCCCTGTGCCAGACAGGACTATCCCTGTTGAATTTACTCAGAGCACAAATCTGCAGGAAAACCTGTTGTTAACCAGGAGTGGGACAGTTATGGTCTTGCAGGACAGTGAACCTTTCTCACTGCAAAAAGGAGCAAAGCTCCTCACCCTGAGACTGCCTTGATACTGCCCTGCTGGGATTGTCATGTGTGCCAGCACAGTGCCACATACGAGTAAGATGGGGCTAGCTGGAAACCTGGAGTTTTAGGGAGCACTGCCTGCACCTGGAATATCTGTCTTATCTGAGAGAGAAAGTCTATAGGTGAGCACTTGCTAATATAATAGGCTTTGTTCTGAAGCAGCAGTATCCTCAGGAATGCCACAATATATGCCTTATTTTCATCCTCCTTTGTAAGCTGAGGTGAACAATTGGATGTATTGGGGGCACAAGACAGTGATACTCAGTGTGGAGGCTAAGTCTGGCACTACACTGAAATACAGTAGAGGATTATTATTTCTATAAAAATGCAATAGTTAAATTTTAAAGCCATAACTGAATATACTTTCAATGCCTTATTCCGTCTACTGCCTCTTTCTCTTCTCCCCTTCCTGTTTGCTTTTTTCCCATTGCTCTGATTTATGCACACAAGTGCTTAATTCTCTCTGCAGGCAATGTGCAACTGCGTGTCAGCCTGCACATCAGACTTCTCTTACCTAGGGAAATACTACATCTCATGTAGATCTGTTGCTTCCATCAAAGAGTCACCCTCTTCAAAGATCTTCAGGTCATTTAAAAGAAAGAGAGATCTTCAAGCACTTTTCCTAATCTTCACTATTGATTGAATACTGCCTCAAGGAATTATTTGGTAAATGATAAAAGCGGTGCTGTGGACGTGGAAATGCTCATGGGTGGTCAGGCACAGGAATGGGTTAGTTGTTCCGTGGAGGCATGTTAGGGTTTGCTCTCTCCCCTCCTTGCTCTTTGGTGTGAGACTATAATCAGGGCTGTTGAACTCAAGACTTGATTCTTGTTGAATATAGGCAAGAAGCAATTTCTTCCATATTTACAGAGAATTTGGCATCCTGTTTTTGGTTTGTGTGGTAATGTTTCAGGACCTTTTTCCACACCTGTGAAGTCTGCTCCATTTTAAAATGGCTTCTTTTTTTTTTTTTTAAATGGCATGTGATTACACAAAAACTTAGTCTGTTTTTAGATACATCAGCTTCAAGGCAGACATTTGACAGAACACCACATGAATCTAGTGGCACAACAGCAAATTGCTGCAGCTTAGTAGAAGTGTTGTGGGGAGAACTGCTTTCACTGCTGCTCCCTCACTTCTATGCCAGCAATTTCTGAGTTGATGGGATAGGATGGAAACTGTCTGAACACAGCAGTCTCTGTGATTAACTGGATTTCTTTGTACTTGGTTCTTGTTTAACAATAATACACCAGGGCTATGCTTCTCTTGTCTCTGTGTTGGTTGAAATTGTCTGATGCCTAAAATACGACCCTTTCTTTTGTAGCCTTCTCTTTGTAACAGAAGGAGTTACGTTGGTGACAGTATTTCGGCCAAAGTGTGGGCTTCTGACCTATGTCTCACCTTATATTTTTTTTTCTAGCAGCCAAAGCAGCTGATAGTATTTAAGTTAGTAATAATATCTGAAGCATGCCTGGAAATATCTGATAAGTTGCTTCATTCTTTTGATAAGAGAGTGAGGCAGAGAAAAGCAGTGCTTAGTGTAAAGTTTATTAAATGGCAGAGCTCGTTCAGTCTTCTCACCCCACGCATTATTGAAGCCAGCGTTTGTAATCAACAGTGTCCCTGCAGTATTACTAAAAACAGATTTGTCTTCACCACAGCAGGTTGGTTTTTTTTCTTTCTCAGATGGACACAATGGGTTGTTTGTTCTCTTTGGACAGCTGAATAATATGTGCACAAACCTACCTACCTTCGTGCTCCCAAATCATGGAAGTCAGCAAGTTGCACAGCTACATGTTTTGACAGTATGGTAGCATGCTGTCAGTGCTAATATTCATTAATATGCATTGGCAACTGCTTATGTTTGAAATTAAGTATTCTATAATTCCCAGTAAAATGCCGTGAACATAAAGAAGTTGCATCTTGAGGGACAGGCATGTGAACACTTAGAGAATGTACATGAACTCTTACATGCCCATTGTTGAACACTTCTCTCCTTATCACTTCCCCATGCCTTGGCACTTCAGTGCACTTAATTTTATTGACCTTTAAAGATGATTGCAGACTTCATGAGAGCTGAATTAAAGTCTTGTACAGATAGGCTGTCATAAACCCCTATCGAAGTTGTTGTATACATTTTATGTTTTCTGGCATTTTCTCCATGATTTTAGTGCTCTACCACTTCTATTGGGGATATCATCAGTTATCATCTGAAAAATAAAATAAATTGACTTGTTTACTGATGCTTGGGTGAAAGACTTGCCTATAAACTGCAGTACTTCACCACAGCTGGTAAGCTCAGAGAATACCCGAGATGTTGATGTGCTTTTTTTATCCTTGGATTTTTCACTGGAAGAAATAGGTGGAAGAGGATTTTCAGCAGTCAGCTCAAAATACTGCAGTGAATGCATGTTGAAGTCATGACCCGCGTGTAGGAGCCCTGAGTCTCAGTGCTGCCACTTCCATTAGATTTTTTCCATTGCTTGCAGGTAAAGATCCAGGCTCATCCTGGCAGTTTGAAGGACCACGTGCATGTACTTACGCATTTCTACCCCATGGCTGTTTCAGTTTTCACTCTGGGTTTCTTGGACATGTTCTTTTCGTGTAGGCAGAAATTTAATGTAGTAATTTGCCTGCTCCTGTACTTGAGACAAAAAAGCCTCTTCAGTCACAGACATAAAGCTGGGGAGGAGTGCAGGAGCAAACACTTCATTCTTATTTTGTGGGGATGTTTTGTTAGAGTGGGGGAGCTGGCCTTTTCTCAAGGGAAACAAGGCTGCCCTTTGCATTTATGTCTTGAGAACAAGAGCTCTCTCGCACACTAAAGCATTTTGAAAGGGGAAAATGCCTTTTTTTTGACATTCTGTTCTTCACTAAAGCCACAGGACTTTGTTCCAGAGAACTTAGCACTTGTATGTGCAGTTGTTTTCCCATCCTTGAAGTTCTGCTTTATGTGTAAGTTTTGGACTTGATGTCAAAATCTGTGGGTGTGTAGGACCTTTTGGCACTCAAAATCCATCTTTGGAGGACTAGCATTGGTGAAACTGCTGTGAGACTGTGTTTGTCTTGGAGGTACACAGCTGAAAAGATAAAGCCACTCTAAGTGAAACCGGAAATAAATATGCTTTGTTGCATCAGGTAGTAAAAGATGATGTTAGCCTGTGTTGACAAAGCAGATGAGTCTTGTAGCACCTGTGTGGTCCAAGAGATGAAGCACGTCTCTTACTAAGCAAAAAAAGGTTGTTAGACTGGTAAAAACAGAGGAAGATTCTAAATTGTTCCAATGTGTGTGACTGATCTGTGTAGTGGTGCAGATGTGAATTTACATAGAATCCTGTAAATGGTGTTTAGCTAAGCCAGAAGTAAATTCTTTTCTTAGGAAGATGAGTGAAATTTCCCTTACCTGTCTTACCTGCTACAGAGTGGAATTGCTTATGATGATCATGGGTACTGAGAGAAAACTAGCAATACTAGATTGAGTAATGTCTTTAAATGAAAGAAAAAATAAAACTGTTAGCTTCATAATTTACATTTAGCATGTCCATTTAAAGATGTGGAGCTTGACTATATCTGAAACTGATGCAGAGGAATGAATAAGAAACCATAGCACAAATTAGTGCAGGATGACATTGCTCCATGAAAGTGTGTGGCACCATGAGCTTGTTTTAATCCCTCTTGTTGTGTCTTCTGCCTCCTACCAGCTTGGAAAAGAGCTGTGCCTTAGTGAGATTAACTCAACAGGAGTGGTCCCTGGTTTACTGATAGTTTATTGAATGTATTTAACTTTCACAAAAGCAAGGATTGCTTAGATGAAGTTTCCCCTGCCTGATGCCTCAGTGATTCACTGGGTCTAGAAATGATAACAGCTCCCAGTGAAGTCCCTTCTCATCTTACTGGGGAAGAAACCCCACGGTACCATAGCACCCAGTGGTACAGAAGTTGCCCATGCTTACAGCGCACCCATGTGCACAGGACTTCATTTTGGTTACTCATGGGTTTTCAGAGGTACTGAAGTGCCTGACTCTTTTACCATTTCTCTTAAAGGGGCAGGTGCTATGGAAACCTCACAGTAAGCAAACCTGCCTACCTTTGAAAGTCTGCCTGCTGGGTCTTAGTGTGGAAGTTGGCTGGCTGGCGAGTAACTATGCAAAACTCTTGGCATCACTGAGGCAGAAGCATCTCTAAGTTGTTTTCCCTGTTATATCAATAACTAAGACGTACCATCCCCCAGTCCGATTTCTGGGAGGTTCTCGTCCAGCCCTGTTTGCTTGGTGCCTTACAGCTAATACACAGTGCTGAAACTTGAAATTAGCTCAGCCATGTCAGGGCAAAGAGATGAACGTTTCCAAGGAGAAGATACTAAGTGTTCTGTACAGGTTTTGCAGTGTGGTGAAAATCCAGGTAATGGAAACGGCCAAAAGTGAGGGGTGAATTACATCCGATTTCTGAGTCGTCAGCTATTGATGCAGAAGATCCTGCTGCCTGTTCTTTTGTGGTGATGCTGCTAAGTAGCATTTCCAGCCCTCTGGGCAATGACATCAAAGGATAGCAAAGATAAAAACAGGCCACTGTTGACTTTGAGAAAAAATGTTCTATTTATACAAGCAGATGTTGACATAACTGAAAACTTTAGGACTGCTCCAATAAAAGTTTGCCAGTTCTCAGCCTTCAAAAACTCATACCCAGGCTTGCCTTCTTTCCTTCAAAATCACAGAGCTGGCTTTGAGTGCCCCTGCTTCATAGCAGAGGGGAGTTTCTTCCAGAATGACTTCCCTTCTTCCAGAAGGGAAGCAAGGCCTGCAGTGATCTGGCAGGGAGGAAAGGGTGGCCAAGCCCCGCCCATTGCCAGAGATGCCCCTCAGTCATGCCAGTCTCTTTTTCTCACATGAACATCTGGGTTCCTGATGTATGAGCGACTGGATTTAGGTCAGGTCTGGTTCCAGTCTAGGCTCATGCACAGGTCTCTCCCACCAGCACAGCAGTCCGTGTGCTCTTCCATTGGCTGGTGACACTCACTGCTGGGTTTTCCAGCCTCTTCAGGCAATTAATATAAAGAAACACCACAACTTTACGTAGGATTTCTAAACCAGCCAGGATTCTGCCTCTCAAAGCCTGCCTGGGCTACACTTCTCAGTTGAAAACAAGCAGCCAAACTAGTAAAGCTGGTTTCCCCTCACTTTCTCTTGCAGCAGGACTCTCTGCAGTCTAGAATAGTGTGAGCTCTGAGGTTTCCTGTGGTCAGGACATGCCTCTTACGGATTCTTTGCTGTCTAATAAGGTTTGTGCTTACATTATGGCCTTTCCCCCAGCGCTGTAGCAGACAGGCTTTCCTCTGCTGTCTAGCACCCCTTTTAGTGAACCTTGTTGGAATTTGGTACCTTTAAAATCTTCAGCTCTGATATTTAACAAATTAGGCAGTAGATCAAAAACTTACATGAAAGGAACAAGCGGCTAGTGTGTTCACATTAAAGCTGTCTTTCACTTTAGAACTAGGCCCAAAATAGGGAATCTATCAGCACTTCTTTATTAAATCTTCCTTGCCCTGTCTTTGGGAAGACAGTGTTCATCTCTTCCCTGCTTCACTTGTTGCTGAGCACTTGAACAGCAAAAAAACCCCCAAGTACTCTTCTCATCTTAATAAGATCTTAGTTCCTTCAGTAGGTCACTGATCCTCTTCCATGCCAGGCAGCTCCAATGACTCATGGCTTGGTCCATCTACCTGGAAACAGCTCTCTGGCTCAGAGCAAGTTCACCATTCTCGGCGGCTGCTGTGTCACTGGAGGAGCACCTTGGTGTGACCCTGGATCATGCTTCAGCTGCTAGAGTGCACACACAATTTTTCCAAATGCCTCCTGGGCATCCAAACCATGTATTGAGGTTAAACAGTGGAATGTAGTTGTAGGAAAGACAGCAATTAAAAATTCACATTCCCAAAACATTCACGTCATTGTGCCAGATCATCAGGAAATAGCAGTACCTAGACATTCCTACCTGTCTTCTCACTGCTCTGTCACAGACTAGCCTCTTGACCCCACACTCACAGAGAACAGCACCTAAATCCATGGGTGAAATTGCAGTTCATGGTGCAAAATGTTCTTTGGTTAATTTGATGTGATAAGATTTGACTGCTTTGAACGTCAGAGAATCATTCTGTAATGCATGGAACTGCTGCTTTTAGCAGAGGAACAAAAAGGCAAAGAATTTGCTGGCAAACAAATGGTAACTTCCCTCTTGGATTTATACAGTTCTTTGAGGTATAAATGTATTCTTGATGGCTAGAGAAATCAGTCATTCTGCATTAGGAAGCTTGACTGATTTCTTCAGCAGGCCTTTATGAAGGGCTCTATAAGTGATTTTGGAAAAAACCCACAGGGAAAAATATGATGTGGTCTGGTTCGTTTAATACACAAGTATTCAGTTATGTTTTTGGGCTACTACTTAAGGAAATTTTAATTGTACAGATATGTGAAGATAACTTACTTCATCCCTCCAAAACTTCCCTTGTGTGACATTCATCACTGCCAAACTACTGTGACTTGCACCACATCTGAATTTTAATCATTGTATTGTTATGTTCCAGTTTGGTATTTCTCTTACTGTGACAAGATCAGATGTGTTTAATTATGGAATAGGATCCTGCTGAGGTTTACAGATAGTGCTTGCCTCAAGGATGTTGCATCTGAGCTGTGTCTGCTCACCTTCCTTAGCAGCCTCCATCATCTGTGCAACTTCCCATCCCCACAGTGAAGGTGGTGGTGAAGGAAGGGCTTTTCAAAGAGCTTAAGCAGTGGGAGAATGTGCTTCAGGGCGGGGCCAAACAGACCAGGATTCTGTATTGAGATATTTTGGATCAAGAATAATAGCAAATGCTCTAGATTTGGACTAAGATGGACAGTACTTAAGTCTGAGATCTTGCCTATGATAATGCACTGGAATAAAGAAGAAGACTCCCAGCTTGGCAGCTGGACACACTGTTATAGACATGGAGTACAGTGAGATTGGAATCTTGGCACTGAGTGAAGGAAAACTTGTGCACTAACCATGGGGTTTCCTATCGCCTTCTCTCACCCTCACTCCTTGTCTAATCAAAACCCCTATGCTGTTCACTTACTGACAGAGGTCAGCAGAAAAAAAATTGTGATTAAGCCCATTAATTTCTGCCAGATCAAAGCCTGCAGGCTGTATCTCAGAGTGTGAACTTGACAGTAAAGCCTTGGGCTCAGCAAAACAGAAGTTGTCTGTATTGAAAGAAGAGATCCACCTTTCCCAGACTGTCCTGCACTCTCTGTTACTCTTGGCAGTGAAGTCCTGGTTTCAGACAATTTTCTTATAAATCACCCAGGCGCTCTCTGGGACAGGAGCACAGGCAGCAGGTATTTGCAGAAGCTTCCTAGAACTGCTGGAGACTGGTTACTGGAGGTCAGATGCTGCTGGAGACCTGCGCACCACATCAGACCAAATAAGGTGTAGATCCCTAGTTATGCTGGAAAAGTCTTATTCATATTCATTCATTCTCTGTACAGGATTGAATCTTATTTTTCAAGTCGTTACTTGCTTTGCCGGCTTTTATGCTATTCCTTGGATGGATCTGTAGATGAAAATGGCAGGGTGCTAGCGGTTTGGGTCAGATCCTGCTGTCCTGCGAGTATATGCTGTTTTCTCCTTTCCTCGCTGCTCTTTGAGTGCTTAGAGTATGCAGACAGCAGTATCTGGGTGATTTTGTTCCTGTTTGCTGTAAAAAAGCTGAGTGTTTGCTTGAAAGCAAAGTCTCATGTATCACTGAAGGCTGTGCTCCCTTTATCCTCGGCATAGGTTAAAAATGTTCTTTAATTGTTACAAACTGTTTATTCTACCAGAGGACTGGCAGAAATGTTCAGGCCTGCCTGGGCTGTGTGAGGCCAGAGCCAATATCTACTTTTGTGCTTTGTCCTGTGAGGCTGAGATGCAATAAAACCTCATATTGATACTGACTTTCTTTAGAAAGTGGTCTTTGAGGTCTTTTTGTGAAAAGCAGTGAACAGAAGCCAGGTGCCTTTCTAAGAGTCTTCTTTTGTTCCCCCACAATAGTAATTTAGCAGTTCCCTGTCACTCACAGCCTAGCAATAACTTGCGTTCTTTAGTTCCTGTTCCACCCGTGACTGTCTTAGTTCAACATTTTACTTAGTTTTGTGTGTTTTTCTAAGGTATTCAAGTGTTTTCTGTGACCTAAATATATTTTTAAGAGAACTTTCTGATGGTGAGCCGGGGTGGGGGGGGTACATCACTGAGAGCAGCCTTGTAGAGAAGGACTTGGGGTGGATGAAAAGATGGATATGAACCAGCAGTGTGCAGATGCAGCCCAGAAAGCTGCATCAAAAGAGGAGTGGCCAGCAGGTTGAGGGAGGCGATTCTTCCCCAGATCTTTAAGAGGAAGTTTGTGTAGTTTTGTTGTGGTTTTTTTAATCTCAGTTAGTGATTTCACAATTTTAATTTTCTATGAATCTTTGATAGCTGTTATTTTTTTACTTCAATTTTTTTCAATCTATTTTAATACTTACCCTGCACACCAGTTGTGCACAAGTACATGATTACAGCCTGTTGGGCCGTCACAAGGCCTGGCCGTTTTGCAGTCTTTGGCTGTTTCCAGAGAACATGTGTTTGGACTGTTGATTACTGAAGCATCCCCTTTTCCCCTTATCTCATCTTCACCTGCTGTGTGGAGAAATAGGTAATGCAGTAAAACATAAAGTGAAATGGGGATTAGAATTTCATGTGAAGGGATATTTTAAATGGTACTGCACTTGATACACTTGCAGTTTAAAGCAAAGAATGTAGGGCAAGGGAAAATCTGTTAGCTAAAGTATTAAAATCTGCTAGGGACACAGCATTTCCTTTCACTTCCAAAATGCCTATCCAGTCGAAGACAATTGGAAATGTAAAGATGATGTCTGTGCCCTCAGGGTCTCACTTCAAACTACCTTAATTTCTTGCTACCTCTGCTGGTGGAATGGTTTTCCCAGCATGTTAAATGCATTGGATTGGTTCCCATAGACTCGAAATGCCTCTTTAAAACATGGACTGACCACTGCCATTTAGATGCTTTTTAGTTTGGCTAAGGTAACAGCTAACACTGTTCTCTGGTAGCTGGAACCTCTAAACCATTACTTAAATGCTGACCTTTTTCCTGATACAGTTCTGTTCTGTATTCCTTCCCCAGGACAATTCATCTTGTTTGAAAAAACTTTACAAATTTAGTAGCCATGAGAGCTATGCCAGCTATGTCTTGATAGCAGACTTTACCTGGCTTTTAGCTAACTCTGCTTTTTTACCCATTCTGATATACAGGCTCGGAAGTATGAATTTGAGAATCAGGATTTGAAGCATGGAGTTCTCTGTGGTTGTATCTGAGGCAGCAGGTTCTCAGCCAGACAACTGGCTTAGCTTAGTGCTGGTAATTTTCTTTTCCCCACCCTGGGAAAAGGCTGACAAATTTCTCCCAAGGTGGCAGCTCAGCACAAGAAGTCTGTCTAGGGTCCATGCCTAAAAGGACCAAGAGGGAGAAATGACATGGAGAGGACTTTGCTCTGTGACTGCATGTGTCTGGGGCTGATTGACCCTGTGGCCAGTTACCTGAAAGGTGGAAGATGTCAGAGTTTGCCAGATTGCACAAGGACTCCCTAAAGTAATGAAACATCTAAGAAAAAGAAAGGGATTAAGACCACAGGTTTTTATTTCATGCTGTATCTTCCTGTCTTGTCCTTGCTTTGAGCCATGCTGTCCTTTGGAATACAGGGTTGGTCTGTCCTTTGGGAAACAAGGTTAGTCAAAGCCAAGAGCCATCCTGCCCAGCACTGTGTCGCCCATAGCACTGATTGGGCTGCTCAGGGAAGAGAAACGGGGCCAGTGTACATATCCTGGAGCATCCTCCCAGAGCTAGAAGTGCAAAAGATGTCCTAAAGGGACATAGTGTTCAGTGTTGGACTCGTCTTAGAATGGTTTTTTTTGGAAGGGACCTTTAAGATCGTCTAGTTCTTCCTTGAACCCGTCTCTTCCCTGTGCATATCGGGTTTTGTGGTTTTATCTGGCCATCCCTCTCATATAGGTACACAGTCATGCCAGTTTTTAAATGGAAAAGTTTATGCTACCAGATCTGTTTATTGGATGTCCCTCTTTCTCACACTGTGAGACAGTGAATTATTCTTTAATCACCTTGGGCATAATAACTTTCCCCGTAATCCCAAACTGAGCTATTGCTTCTTACAGTTGGACGGTTCTCATCTGTTCAGTTTTCCACATCTTGGATCACCATTAGCACTTTGTGTTTCTTCCAACTGAATTCCAACCCATTTGGTAGCCTTGGGATGATTGGATCATGAAGTACATGGCATCTGGGTATGTGCTGAATCTGTGCTTTCTAGTAATGAGATGTGCCTTACCCCCCCGTCCCCCACCCCCACCTTCCCTGATTACCTCTGTTCTTTCAGCGTCTTTGGAAGCCTTGACCCTTTTGGGAAACAGCCATGAAGACTCCAGTATCTCCTTCCTGACTGGTAATAGCTCATTTAGAGTCTTGTCATTCTTCATTCCCAACTTAAATTATTTTCCTCCTGTATGCATTAATTTCCATTTATTGACTTTGTATTTCACCTGCCATCTTATTGCTCAGTCACCAGGCATTATAAGATGTTTAGGTGGAAATTGAGTTCATGAATCCTTGGCTCTAAGCAGTTGTTTTCTTGCCAGTCAGCAAACTGAACAGCCTTATCAAGCAGTGTTCCTAAGGCCTTCTGTGCCACATACTCCCTAGAAATGTCTGTGCTTTTTTGTGCTAAGTGCTGTTTAGAGGGCATGAGAGTCTTGTGCTGAAACTCTGAAAGGGTCAAAAGCCAAATAGGAAGGCCTTGCAGGTAAAGTGCAGCCAGTTAAATTAGACAGCAAACATATCCAAAGCCTCAGAACATGGTGAGGGAATGGGTAACTCCATTAATTTCTGGAGACTTTTGGAGCGTTGATTTGAGGCCCTGATTTGAGCTGCTTCTGAGTTTGCTGAGGATCTCTCACATTGGTGGCCCTGCAAGGATGTGAGGCAGACCCAGCAAGGCTCAGCCCCCCAGAGTGGCTGTTGGGTTCCTTCAGTGTGACTGAGCAACAAGAAACTTCTGTGGGATGGTGCTCGCCATGACAGTGTTTTTGTTCGAAACAGTGACGCTTACTCTGCAGTATTATTTATGACATACATAGTTCTGCAAGAGCTCTAGCTTTTGGGTTGAGTCTTGATCTGGCAGCTGGATTTTAGGAACAATATTTCGAAACTGCAGAATTCATTCTGAGCCATGTAATGCTGACTTGCTGAATAATCTCTCATGTTTTCCTTGGGTCTGGTAGGCCTGGGAAAAAGTTTGATGCTTCTACCTTTACCATGGGCTCTTCCTTTGCAACCCGTAGAGACCAATTTAGAAAGCATTGCTAAAAATAACACCGTCTAGCATTTTCAAGGCTGAAACTTTGTGGACAGTCAGTACTGACTTTAAAAATCTTAAAATTCTTGAAATGCATTTTCTCCGTTGCTTATGCATATAGGGAACTTTATCCAAAAAGACAGCATTGGCATGAGAGCAGCTTCCTTTTGCTTCATTAGGAAAGGAAGAAAATGAAGCTTCCTTTCAGTCTGCTGAATGTTGTAGATTTGGTTAACTACAGGTTTATGGAAAGCTGGCTACAGGCACATCTACAACACTATTTTTCATATATTGTGAACTACAATATGCAGAAATACTACTTTTCTTGTTCATCACTGGGCTGGATAGTACCCATGTTGAGTAGGACTCAAAAGCAGAGCCTGGGAAAGTGAGAGCAGTCAAAGGGTTTGTTTTTTTTTCCTGTAAAAGTGTCCTTTGTTGTACAAGAAGCTAAACCCTCACTTTGAGCTTAAGGGAAAGTTGATGAAACTATTTTTTATTCAGGCTCTTAAATTGTTAATGTGCATTAAATTTGGAGTTGACATGCAGACTCACAGACAGCATTCCCCCTCAGATGTAGTTGTAATGTGGGGATTTGGACCTGCTTGCAAATGGAAGGTCTTTGAAAATTATGAGGGCCGAAATGTGCTTCTCATGCCCCTCCATTGTGATGGCTTACTCATTCACCTCCCTCCTCTTCAATCCCCCTGCCACACATGTTCTCAATTACTGCTTGCATTGAAGCTGCAAACATTTCTTGTGCATCTAACTTTCTATATTGAGCACTGGAAATATATTTTAGTAATTTGTGAGAGAACTATTATGTCCCATGCTGGGAAAATTGTGTTTATGGTTCCTGCAGGGAAAAAAGTTTATCAATTCCAGTCCACAGCGGATTGTGTGTTTCTTCCTCCTTCTCTTGTATCTTGGAGCAATATTGTAGCACCTACAATTAGAGCACCTCTTGCCCCCAGAGCATTGAGCCTGGGTTGCTCCCATCTTTGAAATAAAAAACATATGCTCTGCAGTCTCTGTTTTTCAGTCCACAAAATAATCACTGGTTTTTGGCTGAACACAGTAATAGCTACTATGGACCCCAAATATTTGGGTTTGGATGTACAGCAGCATTGCATTTACAAAAACTCAGTTGTATTTTATTGTTGGTAGGATAATCAAAGTCAATATTCTGCAGCAGAGGGTATTAAAGGAGTGATATGATAGTGCCTAATCTGGAAGGGAAAAGGAAACAGGACTTTTTCTTAGCATTTGCATTGTCCTCATAGGATAATCCTTCAGGATACAGTTGGTAAAATGTATTCACAAGCCTTTGTTGTAAATTAAATCATGCTTTGTTTTCAGCTGTGAACCTCAGGTCCCACACCCACATTTGCAATGTGTTTCTCTGTTCAGATTTTGATTTATAGAAGAGAGTTTATGGTTAAGAAAAATTCAGTGTTGTACTTCACCTTTGTCCTGTGCTGAAAACAAATTCAACTCTGAGAGTGATCAGGGAATACTGTTACTGCTGTACTGAGAAAGTTTTTAAAGTACAGTTACCTTCTGCTTAAATAAATGCTGGGCTTTCT
>JAWWLV010000053.1:8500800-8511000 GCA_035041135.1 Platyrinchus mystaceus | reverse complement strand
CATCTACCCAGGGGAGTGTCCCTGAAGCAGGACCGGGAATCGAACCTGCGACCTTGGCGCTGAGAGCGCAGCATCTTTAACCGCTAGGCCATCAGGGGTCCCCCTACTAAGAATATATATTGTCATAATAACATGCCAAAGCATACAGCCTGGAATATACCCCAACAAATTACATTTTTCATATTCACACAGATGAACTTGCTGCTGCTACTTGTTAATTCCCATTCAGTTCAACTGCTTCTTTGCAAACTTCTGTGTTACGTCCAGACTTTGCATTTGACTGCCTTGAATGACATTTGGCCATGGTTTCCTGCATGGGGAGACCAGCCATCCACCTGCTTCTGGAACAGATGTTTTCCACAGTACAGACAGCTTTGCAACACTTTACGCTTCTGAGACAAGAATTAATTAAGTAATTTCCATATAAGTAAGAAGGTAAGGCTTGTGGTCTTCCTTAAAGACCATTGTCTGTGCTGAACTTTCCAATGATGCACAGCACTATTCCCACAAACTTGGCCTCTGTGTGTGACCCAGAACCAATAAAAGTCACGTTCATCCCAGTATTGTCACTCTTGTGATCTCAGCAAGTCTCAAAGACTGAATGGCTGGAGGAGACACTTCTGGTGTGGACCTGCAAGCACGACCAACCACTCTGCTTTCCTGCTCTCTTCTCCCACAGAGACTGGAGTACTGTTTGCAAACTGAAATGATGCTGTTGCTGCATCCTACAGGCGCTTTCCTGCTCTGTGCATGCATGGGTATTGCTTCCATACACAGTGTAGGCTTTGCAGTTTCAAAGATCTAATCTAATTATAGATTGGTCTACATTTGTGGCGTTGCCAGAAAAAGGCATATGTTGTTAGGGAGTCGAAGTCAGCAACAGTGCTGAAGTGGAAATGTACTGAAACTTTAAGAAGGCAGAAATCCAAAATAATCCACCTGAGGTTTGGCTATTAGGAAACTAGTAATACATCTTCCTACAGGTATGCTTTCCACATGTACTTAGAGAAATACTGTTTGCCTGATGTCTCAAAATTATTAAAGGGCAGTTCTTTTCCTTTCTTGGCTTTGGTGTGATAATACAAGATGCTGTTGGTATTCAGCTTATCAAGGACTGGTTTAAGAGGAAAGATAAATTATTGAAATAACTTGAATGGAAGAGGCATGTGTTATGTAATGAGAGAGATATGACATTGAGTTCCTTCTGGTTTGTCACACAAGATTTGCAATTCCAGTTTTTCATGTTTAGATTTCCCTTGGGAAGCATCATTGGCTTGAACAAAGTGACTATAAACCCCAAGAACCACTGGTCTTCTCTGTGCTGGTGAAAGACTTTGCTTTTAAATTCAGATGGCTCTGTGGTACTGACCTTTTACAGAACTGCACTGAGTTGGGGATTGGGCTTTAAGATGGTACATGAAGATAATGAAGTTTTGACATGCATTCTGAGCCAGCAATTATGGGATTTCGTCTGTACATATCCCTTAGATGTGTGCTCAGAAACTAGCATCTGTCACAATCATACTTTTTCTGCTGGGGTCTGCGGTGCACACAGACATTTATTACTGTTCTGGTACAATATTCTTCCATAAATGCCATCACAGGTCAGGCATTTTTTATTTTCATTATATATTTCATATATATATATATAAATTTCATTAGGGTTTTTTATTATTAATGTTTTCTCCTTTAAGACCACTAGCTTTTCCTCAGTCAGCATGCATGTGGCTTGATCGGGTAGTAGAAGCAAAGACTTTTATTTCATTGACTTTCCCAGGGAATTCATCCACTAAATAACAAATACTTCTACCTCCTGGGACTCACCTGGAACAGCATCTCAGCAAACCATTTTATCCAGCTTGGATCACCTCCTGCACAGGTCGCAGCCTTGTGCAGTTAAGAGTGAGAGTAAAAATTTGGGCTGCTGCTATTTTCTGCTTCTCAGGGCACTGTTCCTAGAGAGTCGAGTTGGTAAATGTGGCCGTCACAGCAGCTATTACCAATGACACAAAATAATTAGGTTGTGGTTTCTTTAATGGTGGGGCCACGTCTGTATTTTATAGTGATATGTCTGTGCTAGGAGGAAGAGTGTCACGCTTGATTGTTGTGATGGATGCTTCCAGGGAAACAGGATGAGTCTCTAAAGGCAGGTTGTCTTATACTTTCCATCTACATGAAATCATGCTAGTTACATGGCAGATCACTAATTGGACAGTGTGTTGTTTCTTCTCGATTTTCTGATGAGATGATGGGGAGGGCAGCATCCATCTCATTTTTCTCTCTGTTGCTCTTGGAGGGGATAGCTGCTATGTTTGTTCTTTTCAACCAGTCAGAAGAATGCTGCAGCCAAGGTGTTATTCTGATTCTTTAATCAAGCAAATGCTTTCCTCTTTTGATGTCTTGAACCACCAGTGTGGGGTTCCAGGCTTTCAGAAGTCCTGAACATTTTAAAACACAGATGCTCAGCAGTGCTGAGAAGCCCTGGTAGTCCCTGGTTGATGAATGCTGCTGAACTGTGCTTAATGTAGAAATTGTACTGTGAACATGCTGTAAAATTTGGGGGTCTTGAGAACAATATTTCTTTTTTAAATATTTAAAATATTTTCTGTAGGTTGCCTCAGATAAATTGGACAGTATTATAGTGTAACTGTGAAATCCTGCTCTTTGGTTCTTAGAGACACAGGCTTTTCATGTTGCAGCCAATTTAGCTTCCTAGAGGGAAAAATTTCTTCCGTGATTTGGGCAGCAAAAACAGTCCTTGTGCTCTGGCATGCTCCTGGAGGGGCTGGGAGCCCTCCGTGGGTTGCTGCCCAGCACTGTGCTGATGCTCTGCTGAAGGTGAACATAAGCTTGAAAAATGCTGTGCTAACCTTCCTGCCACTGCTGGGGACCAACTGGATAGAAGCCGGGCTTTTTTTCAGTAGATGTTGCAGTACATATGTTGGTGTGTCAGGGAAAAAAATCCTTTTCAACTATATGTGGTGTTAAACCTTAAGGCTGACCCTTTTTTTGTTTGTGTCTGCAGTGGAAGAATCCCATGTCACATTTGGTTTGTATCTCCTGTTAGAGGTGACATTGTGCTCAATGCTGAACAAGCTGGGAATGCTGTGCTGCACATGATGTGTAGTGTCTCAAGATGAGCATGGAGCAGAACAGAGGCAACAGGGGATGGAGGTGGGGGAAGCTCAGCGTTATGTCCATGGGCTTGGTTGCTGCTACCATGGCTCTTCACCTGGAGCACCCCAGGGAAGGGGCAAGGACCAGCATAGGAAGTTGGGGTGCTGTCTTCTTGTGGAAAAAGCCTCTGAAGCAACAAGAAGAGATACTGGGGCTTGGTTGAGAGATTGGATGTCAAATCTTGATAAGGCAAGACATTTTAGTGGACAGATGGAGAAAACAGTTGCATGCATGAAGCATGGGAAGGCTGTTGGAGGGTGCTGGAGTGATCAGTCAGTGAGCAAAACTTTTTGCTCTGTGTCAGTGCAACACAGCAGGTCCTGGCTGTGATGGGAAGCCTTAAGGGATATGGTAATTAGAGAAAAGTAACTAAGAACTCAGTCATAAAAAAAATAGTAAGAGTTTTACCAGCTCCATTGTGCATAGGCAGGCAGCAGGGAATGTGGGTCAGAACAGTGCAAGTTAGCCAGAAATAAAATCCAGGTCTGTAAATGCCTCAGGCCTCTCCATAAATACCAGACCTTGACTCTTTCCTCCATCACAGCTTGGATGGGAAAGGACCTCCATTTTAGGTGAAAGACCAGGCTCTGCTCAGTCCAGCATCTAATCATGTTCTCCTACTGTTCTCCTTTGCCAGGTGCAAGTTCTTCAGCCTCACAGAAACCCCCGAGGACTACACCATCATTGTGGATGAAGAGGGCTTCCTAGGTCAGTGTCAGCATGTGCCACTTCAGTATCCAACCTGGGACAGGAGAAAAACATGTCACCTTGCTGAGATTATAAATCAAAGTGTTTGTAAAACAGGCCTGTTTGTCAGTGCTGGTAGTACAGCTCTGAAAGGTGCTTTGATCACTTAAGCACAGTGTCTCAGATGCTGTGCTGTACAAGTGATTCACACCCGGAATATAAATATTTTTGAATGCTGAGAGAGGAGCACACACAGGTCTTAAAGAGCAGTTTAGGTGTGTTTGAAACAGCAAAACCATCTGCGTATCATTGTGTTTAGGTTGGACTCAATGATCTTGGAGGTCTTTTCCAACCTAGTTGATTCTGCGATTTTGATTCTGTGTTAAAATGAGCTGGCCTGTGTCCTTAAGTCTCCACAGGTCCACATCTTGCATCTCTAGCTTCTTCTACCAACCTCTCTTTCAAAGGAGCACTTGAAGATAAGTAGTTTGTATCATCCCCACAGCCAGCACAGTGCTGTGGAATTGTGAATCAGTTCCTTTGGCTCATCACCAAAAGCTGTGCTCTATCCCCCTTTCTTACACCCAGCTCTCCCTGTACTGAATGTGCCATCTTTCTTTGCTTGTGCTGGCTGAAAGGGTCAAAGGTGGAGTTGTCACAGAAGGTGATTGGCATGTGCTAGAGAGCTGCAGATTCTTGGTGCTGGGCAAATGCTGATGGAGAGATTGGTTTGGCTTTGTAGATGGAAATAGTTTGTAATAACTTTTATTGTGTGTGGAGGTTTTGTTTGTAGCAGTGTTATTGAGGTGGTGGAATGAGAAAGTGTTGGGCAGCTATTATTACTATTTTTCAGTCACTCCTTTCTGTCGTTGGAATTAAAAGTCTATACAATTTAGATGTTAGAGAAAATTCATCGAAATATGAAAAAAGAGGATTTTATTCCTGAATAGGAATTAACTGTTGAGAACCTTCTTGTGACACTGTAATATTCAGTGGGTTCATAATATCCAAAACACAAGGAGAAAACTTGAAACTACATCGTCTTTATTTAGTACAGAGTCAAAGTTTATGATCAGTAGCCTTGCTGAATAAGTCTCGTTTCTGTTTCAGGAATACTCATAAACATGTAATAGTACGAACTACATTTTAGAACAGTACAAAGGTAGCTAAAGATTTCAATAAATTAAAAAAAATTAATCCCTAGGTTGAGAATAGGTAAATAGATCTTTACAGCTATCTGTTTATAATTTGGGAGTTGTGGTGTTTGATTGAAACTCTATGGCACGTAGTTTTGCTCTCAAAAGAGGAGGTGACATATGATTCTGCTGCCAGAGTATCACCTGTTGCATTTGTTTGAGGGGCATATGGACAAGAATTTTACAACTGTTGGTAGTATCAGCTTTTTTGTTATCAGTGGCAGCTGGGGAAAATAAGTTCAGATTTGGTTTTGCCATGAGAGCCTCCCACTAACATGTCCATTTAAAGAGAAGGCTCACCAAAGTAGGAGAAAGTTTTTGGTTTTTTTTCCAAGGGGCACAGCACATGGCAGAGCAAGAAACCCACAAATTCCCATTCTCAGGAGGGAGTCTGTGTCACTGAACCGTGCTGTCCCTGCAGATGGGATATGCTAGGGGCACGCTCACCTCCAGCATCGCATCTGTGTCTGACATCCATGGCACTTGTTTCTCTGCCCTGTTGGCACAACGGAGATTTCTCAGTTCAATCACTGGTGGCAAGTTTAGATTGCAACCACCCCTGTACAGTCTCCAGCAGCCACACTGCCATTTTTCTCTCTGGAAATTATTCCAACTTGAAACAAAGGTGAGCTCAGGCCTTGCCCCTCCCTGGTGGGGGATGTTGCACTGTGCACCACTGGCCATGCTTGGAGCAAATCACAGGTCTAGCATGACCAGTGTCCTCAAGGACCTGCATTTCCCACTGCTTCCCAAGTTATCTCTGTGAACCAAGCAGTGCTGCTACACTTCAAAGCAGCAGTCTCCTCTGCTTGGACCTTCTGTCACCTTGGCTCTCACTGGCACCTGAACTCACTGCTGACAGTTATAGTGCCCATGTACCTTCCATTGGGCCCTGGCTTTGGCAGCATATAGTATCCCTGCTTTTTCAAATACACCGTGTGCAGTTGGTGTGTTCAAGCAGGGCTTTGCAGGAGAAAAGATCACCTTCCAGGCAATGCAGGGGAAGGAGGGAACATGCTAAGGCCATCCTCTGCTACAGCATGGCATGGAAGGCAGGTGCAAAACTCAACCTGGGTCACCAGAGCTGGCAGCTTCATCCCCTTTTCTGTGCTTTTTTCCTAGGAAGTGATGATGTGCTGTCAAGACCTGTGTGCACTGCTAACTCTCCTACCGCGACCCCCATATCTTTTGGGTTTGTGTACAGCCTATGTTCTTCTTTCTGAATTGTCACCACCACATCCAAAGCTTCATCTCAGGGTTAGCCCTGTCTGCAGTTGTTTGGTCCTTGTTCCTCAGTTCAGTATGGTTTTAAGTTTTTCATGGTTTGGAGCAATCCAGGATCTAACATACAGGATGCCCTGAAACAGTGGAAGGGCTCTGCTTCACTCTGTGATTCCCCTCAGAGTCTAGCTATAAATGTCTCAGGAGGAGGAAGCTCACTTTGCCATTGTATAGCCTGTAATCAGCCCATGGGCTTCAACAGAATCAAAATCTCCAAGAGTTCCAGCTTCCCACCTTCTTGCAAAACAACACCAATCATGTCTGCCTCGAGTGCATCAGCTGCTGCTTGTCCTGAGTAGCAAAGTCTCAAGTTCAAGAATTACAGGGTAAATCTTCAACTTTGATGAGAAGTTCAGAAAGCAAGTCCAGCAGTGACTTTCTTTTTCTTTCCAGATAACTATTTTTCTTGCAGTGCTTAACAAACTTGATGTAAGTCTCTGAAGGGCAGGTTTTCCTGTGTGGAAAATGAGGACCTTTCTTTCTCAGGGACCTGTATGAATTTTTGCCACAGCAGCAGTGAGAAGGTTGTCCTGTTAGCTGGCATCTCCCATGGAAGCCATATTAGCCCTTCTGTACATCACAAACATCCCTGATGGGTAAACACTAGGCTGAAGAAATACAGGCACTTCAGCAATCCTTGCTGTTAACACTTCGAACACACTGACATGCAGTAATCATTCTTAACTGCTTTGTCAACAAATAATCCCTAGGCTTGTTTCCCTGAGAGCAGCGAGTGACTCGGGCTGGTAAAGAAGTCATTATTTTTATTTCCCAGAAGATGTCTGCAGTGCAAAGCCATAACCTGCTTAAGCGTTCATTGTGCTGAAAGGGAACAGCTGCAGCCTAATTCTGTGCTTTAATTCCCTGATGGTGAGGTGGGGATTTATATCTGCACAGAACCTTGTTTGTTCCAGTGGCTGTTTCTTGGGCTTTGGCCTGTTAATGAGAAAGAATTTTATTCAGAAAATAACACAGGGGGATGGTGCAGAGAAAGCTGTTTTCCTGGCTGATACTGGGATGAATAAGCAGAAAGAGTTTGGCCATGGGCCGTCCTGCATGAAGACAAGTGTCTCAGCTACTGGGGTGCTTGGATAGCCATGTATAATCCTGACATTTATCCTCTGCTGTGTAGACAGCACATGGCAGAAAAATGGAGTGGCTGCTGCTCCCTGAAATATAGGAATATTTGTTTGGCTGGTTTGCTTTTTTTCCCAAGGTTTGGCTGAAAGCAGGAGCTGTCTGTGCATGGTGCAGATATGCCATAGCCCCTGTGCTCTCTGCCCAGCCTGTCCTTTTTTCAGAGGACAGCAAGGACATTCTCCCTGTCTTTTAGCAGCTGCATGAGCAGAGCTTCTAGCCTGCGGTCTCGGTGTTCCCAATAGTCTCTGTTCACCAAAGGTTTTAGCTGTCACACACTGAAAAGGAAACACATGCCAGCACACCTGGAGATACCCATGCTCTTGGAAAACATGTTTATGTGCACTGGGAAGCAGTTGCTGACATTGCAGTCCTTTCCTGGAAATGCCATCTCAACAAAATAATAAGGTTTGGGGGTAGCTGGTTTTACAGCACTTATCTAATTGCACAGTACAGTGAGAAATGTAGAACTTACACTCTCCATCAACCACCATAATTCTCTACAAGCCTAATGAAGAGCCCATCCAGTGTCATCTATGGTTCATTTGCATGGACGTGAGAGATGGCCACAGTTTACCCTTGGGTACTGGTTTGTTTCAGTATCCCTTGAATCCATTAAAATGAAGCTTGAACTGTTTGATAGTGACCTGCCCAGAGTCATCACCACAGGGGCCTGGCTACGTGCTATGCAAAAATAGGCTCCTCTGTACTATCATCCCTGTGGCAAGATAGTCTCTTTGGACCTAGAGGGCAACAAATTTTACCTTTTGAGTTTGTACCCTAATCCACCTATATATGGTGGAAAGACAAGTCTCCCTTTTTGAGACCACTTAGAGGGCAGTGAATGGAGTTTGAAGGCTTCTTTCTCCATTATGGGGACAACCCACACCTGTGGCTGCCCCAGCCAGGTCTCCTCTGTGACCTTGGCAGCTGTTGATTTGCTCCACGAACATCTGCATAAATGGGGTCTGGAACAGTCTGTCACTCAGGGGAAGCTGTCCTGAAGATGGAAGATTGTAAAGCAACATGTTGCTAACATTTTCAAGGTGACGTCACTGTCTTCCGAGCCTTGGCACTTGTTTGGTGTCCTTTGTGCGCAGTCTTTCATGTAGGCAGTGAACTTCAAAGGGGAAAAGAAAATGCTGGGGTAAAGGGAGGAGTGACTTTCAAGTTGGTAAACATGCATATTCTAATTTAAGGGAAATTTGTGTTAAGGGAAACACATCACCTTTAGGTAGTCTGATCTTTGTCCTAGAATTGGCAAGCCCATTTCATGTAGGTCACTGCAGTCAGCAGACCTTAGGTCTGGATTGGAACCAGTGAGGAAAGGCCATTTCATTTCAGTACTTGAAGCAGCACTGGAAATGTCCTTCTCAGGTGGAGATCCCCCAGGTGAATGTGTAGCAAGACTTGCTACCTCCCCACATTGTGGTTCATCTGCAAGATGGACATGACAGTCCTTCCTTAAACCTTCTCTGGCTGCCTGATATGGCTAGGATCTTCTCTGAGGCCAGAAATCCATTCATTTACACATTTTTCAGAAGGAGGAGACTCCTAGTCACAGTTCATACTTCACAGTTTAATGGGGATTGCCCATTAAGAATAATGGAACTATTTGAAAAATCTCAGCTAGTTAGAGTTGCAGAGAAATTTTCATTTTAATAAAAAAAGGATGAAAAGAAAAATGCCATCTTGTTGGCAATGCTTTGTTTTGATAACCATCATCCTCAGACAACCCATTCCCTGTCTGACCTTGGATTCAGGACCATCATATGCATCATAGTACCACACTGAGTTCCTGTTTCAGTAACATCAAAATGGCAAATTGCTTTCAGTGTCCTCTCTCTCATCCTATGTATAAAACGGGCAAGAAATCAGCTTATAAATAAGTCCAAACACAGAACCCATCTAGCTGAGGGCAATTTTTAACTTTATTTAAAGATACAGAGGGAAACAAGCTACTAATTGCATGTTGCTTTCTGAATATTGCTTCTATAACTATCTCTCCTTTAATTTTTTATTGCCAAGTGACTAGGCCTTTGTATCTCAAGCACAGTGGCATAATTTGCTTGCTGACATTTATAGTGCTAGTTTCCTCCCCCGGACAGCCAGAAGAGCCTGTGGTTGCTAGGCAGAACATGTTTTTCTCTACTAAACACATGTACAATCACTCTCTTTTGAACCTCTGCATTGGCTAGACTACGCTGTGTCTGGGGTTTTGGTTTTTTTTAAGTAATGTGGTATTAATGACCTAAATTAAAATTAAAACATAGGGATTTGACTATTGCCTAATTATGCATATGTGCTTGGTTGGGGAGGTTTTCCATGAAATTCATGTCTGTTTTTACAGATCAATAAACATTTTTAGGGTCTGTGATTACATGGGATTTCTGCCCTCTCCCAAAATGCAGTAGGATTTGGTAGTTAAAGCTTTTGGGAGAAGGGAGGGAAGAATGAGAAATATGTAATATTCCAAGGTCTGGTTTGTGTCACCAGGGGAAAGGAGCATTTCAGCTTCTTCTCAGAGCTTATATGTGAGTGGGTTTGCAAATCTTGACAGCATGTAGTATTCCTTGGGGACCCCTGATGGTCTAGTGGTTAAGATGTGGTGCTCTCACCGCCGTGCCGTGGGTTCGATTCCCGAACCAGGTTCAGGGACACTCCCCCGGGCAGATGGAGCTCGTCAGCCCCTAAGGCCATCCATCTAAGAGAAGGTCACTCT
>JAWWLV010000053.1:8471942-8498343 GCA_035041135.1 Platyrinchus mystaceus | reverse complement strand
AAAAATCCATTGCGCAGGCTTGAAAGGTGGGAACACCTTTCCCAGATCTTCGTTCGCGAAGACTGGCCACTTACCTTTTACAGAAGGAAATGCAATTGTGAGTCCAACTGCATTGCTTCTATTTGCGTTTTCAGTTGTTCAGTGGAACGCGCTGTGTCCCCTTGCCGGCAGCAATCAGAGCCAGCAGCTTTGCCTTCGACTGTCTGGGCTACGTCCTCCCCACCCCCAGCTTGCAAAGTCTGTGAGCAAAGCCTTTGCCAAGAGTTTTTGAAACACAAGGAAAGTTTTATCAGGAAGTGGGAAATCTGCTGATTTCTGCAGTTCCTGTTACTGGACTGTCAGAGACAAAATTCTCAGTTCTTTCGGGCTGTGGATCCCATTTGCTCATGAAGCAGCAAGTGGGTGAGGAGTGGCCGTGGCAACACTTTCTTGCCTGGGAGCAGAAAGCCATGGCTGACAGATTGGGAAGGACCCAACTCTTGATTGTGGCACAGAGAGGGCATCAAAGTCTGTGAACTCAGGAGGCAATCCTGCACAGGACAGATGCACCAATAGCCCTGCTCTGAACACATCAACTTTTGAAAATTGGATCTGGTTTTGATTTTCCAGATTTGCTCATTGCTAGTGGTGTGTTATCCTGTGAAGAGGAAGAAAGAGAGCAGCCTGATTTCCTTAGAGCTGACCAAAGCCTAACGTGGATTTGTCTTCCTAACCCAGCTCTCCAGTGAGAGTGGACATAATGATTATTTTTGGAATCTACCTTACCATGTTCCACATTTTTAGCCAAACATAATAATGATGCTTTGGTTTTGGAGTGTATTCTTACTTCCTGTCTTACGAAATCCCTGTGAAGTAAGAATTAATTTTTTTCTCCCACATATGAGGAAACATAAAAACGTGACCAAATTAATTGATTCAGGTCACATACATGCTTTATAGGATAGATGAGATTTTGCCTTACTACTTATATGCACTTCAAAATCAGGCTTTGTTTGCCACTGTATTCTAAAGACCTGAATATATAAGACACAACTGTAAAACCAGTTTCCTTATGATCCTCCCAATAGTCTGTAGTGAGTCACTCATCCCTCTGTGTCCATGGCCAGGTGGGAATTGTGCTGTCTCATTACAACAACTTCTGCACGTTGACTTGACTTTGTTGTGCAATTCCTTTTCAATGTCTGGCCTGGCAAGAACTTGTCTCTTGCTCTTAGACTTTGGTATTAGTCTGAGTTTTTTGTTTCCTGCAGCAGAAATCACAAGTAGAAAGCTAAGAAGGGAGGCCACCTGAAACAGATTTTCAAAATGGACATTTTCATGCATTTCACATGACCACACCAATCTCATTGGAAATGCACTTCTCCTGTTTGTTTAATTTTTAAAAAGTCAGTGTAAAAGTATAACCAGCTTAGTTTTTAGATTGCTGACAAAGTTTCAAGTATTGCAAGAGGAGAAATAGATGAAAATGAGACAAAAGCAAGGGTTTCTGTATAAGCATTTCCTTTTATTGCTCTCTTAATGGACACTTGTACTGGAGCTCTTTCCTCATGCTGCTGATTTCAGTGGAGAGAAGGCTGTGCTTGTGCATATGTATGGATTTGCAAGTTCTCAGTCTCTAAAGCACTATGGCTTCAGCCCTTCAAGAAGGACCAGTGTTGGATATCCTATGGCCTGATTGAAAAGGATAGTTGCATGCCCTAGTTAGATGTTTAGTCCCTTGAAAAGCAGAGGAGATTCTTGTCAGAGTCAGGATTTCAAAGCTGAGCTATGTGTTTGTACAGCTTCATTTAATTCCAACTTACCCTTGGGTTATTTAATTTCCTGACAGCTGCAAAAACAGTGTTCTCAGATAACAATGGCTTCTAATTAGGCAATGTGCCTAAAATGGTAGAATGTTTTATTTGACCATGACATTAATATTTTGCATGCAGCTTAGAGATGAGAAAGTCGAGCAAGTTGCATTTCCAGCTGCCTTTGGCAGAGCTGTCTCTCTCTTGTGCTCCTGAGTGCATAATGCTGAAGGCATGCCCGCTCCTCCGCCCCTGCGCTTCAGATGCCTCTCATTGTTTTGCACTGTGTCATTAGTAAATCTGCCTTTCAGCTGGAGCCACCTTCCAGAAATATGTTTTGTCAGCACAGCACCACGGAGAGGAGTTGCATAGCTGAGGCTACAGAGCATTTCAGGGACATGCAGGCAAGAAGAAAGCAGATGAGATTTACCTGTGACTAAGGCTTGCAGCTTCTTGGGGGTTGTATTACACTGTGGAGCTGCCCATATGTTGCTTTTATGGCTCATGCACTTAGTACACAATCAGGCAGTGATAGAAGTAAACATACAAGTCAACTATTCTTCCAAATCATTTATTCAATTTGAAAAGGGTGTTAGCATCAGGTTATGTTAATTAGATCCTGCAAATGGTTTGTGCTTGTGGCAGCTTTATGCATTGGGCTGTATGAATTGATGATCTCTGAATTCCCTCCTGTGACAGCAAAAAGTGGCTGTTGGGGAGTCTGTCCCCTTCTTTAATTCTTAGATTTCCCTTGAAGTCTTGAATCTAAAAGAAAAGAGGTAATTTTTTTAATCCACGGTTTGGCTCTATTTTAATTCCTTTCCAGAGCTCAAAATTCTGACAGTTCCTATACCATTCCTCATCACTGCACAGCTCTAAGTTCTTTATTTAAGATCCTGCTCATATAACCATGATGCAAAATTGCACTTCTGATATATCAGATGCCTACTTAAAAGGTTTGCAACTCTAATTAGGTGTTTGCTAACTTGCAGTCAGAGTTTATCACTGCCTTTCAGATGAGCTCTCTGCATCATATCCTGTACCACTGACCAGGGGGCTCTTTGGAAGGTTTCTGTGGGGATTCTGTATAGCCATTTGCTTTTAGGTGACTCATCCTGCTCATACACTGTAATACAATGAGAGATTACTGCATCAAATGCAGTGTAAATAACAATGAAAACTTATTGCCTGTATTAATCTGGCCTTACCCAGTTCTGTTGAGATGCTGTCTGTTTGAAGGAGCTGTGGATGTTGGCTCAGATTGGCTTGTGGCTATGTGAGCAGTGCCCATAGATTGGCCAGGATAGGAGATGAGCAGGAAGTTTTTATTCTTCCTTCCCCACCACAGTTCCCCATCAGTCAGTAACTGAGGGATTCCTAAATTACAGGTTGAATCCACATTATCATATTTCATAGCTATCAGTATACCAATCCCCTACAAAGTTGTCTAAACCTCTTTATGAAGCCTCTTCATTCTTTCAGTCTCCAAGACATCCTCTGTGAGCACTCCTGGTAATTTCTTTGGGGTTTGGGTGTTGTCCGTCTGTGCTGTATCATGATGATGCCTGTGGTCTTACTCAGTTCTCCTCTCAACAGTTCTTAAAGGTCTTTGAACATCAACTTGTTGTTTCTGAAAGAACTGTCCACAGTATCTCTGAGGAAAGAGGATGAACAGAGCCTTAATAAAAATATAAAATAACATAGGTCATGCCAGATTATCTTGCAAATGTTCCTCTATTGAGAACTGACTGCTTATTGGTATTTTTCTTAAAAGTCCATCAGAGGATCTTTGCTTTTTAAGACAAATTCTGACTTTTGATGAGCTGTTTCACAATGTATCATCCCTTAAAATCCCATCTCTGACAACTATATTATAGCTATAGTACTCTTAACAGAAAAAGTCCGGTTGATTTTCTCATGATAGAGAAGAAAAAATTCTAAAATAAGAACACTTCATCCCCAGAAGGCAAATCAAGAGAGTCACAATATATTTGGGTTCATACCTCCCTCTCTCTTTCCCCCTCCCTCTCTCTCTGAATATGCATATCAGTTTCAATCCCAAAATACATAAATCCTAAATCCTGGCTCTAGGAACTAAGTTGAGTGTAAGATGCAATGTGCAGTGGTTAACTTCCTTCAGAGCAGCATAAAGACTCAAGTTTATTTTCCACCAGAATCCCTCTCCAAGCTTTCTGCAGACCATCTAGGCCAGTGGTAAACATGTGCTCAGTTTTGCTTCTCCATTTTTCTTTTGGGTTTGCTCTCTCTGAGATTTCCATCACCATGTTCTACCAGAATAGTCTCATGTTTATTTGACAAGATTTGCCAACCCCTCTTCAGTTCCAACTTCCCTACTTCCACATTTATTGAATTTTTGCAGTCACAGTCTGCATTTATTGTTTGAGTTGGTTTTGGAGTACATGAAATTAAAGAGTTACAAGGGCTGGAGGTGTCAGTAGCACTGGCCTTTTGGCTGACAAGCCCCCGGAGGGTCCCCAAAAACCTGATTTCTTTATCTTTGTGTCTTTCATGTTGCTGACCAGATTGCAAGCACTAAATAATTTTTACTCTCTGGAGCCCTGCTGAAGTTACTGTGTCTGTGAGGTATTTATTTCACAGTTGTTCTTCTCTTCTGCTTCCCTGAGCGTGGTTAAGATGTTTATTTCCTGAAACGCTTTGAGCTGAACTTGTGTAATTAAGAGTTACCAATTTAAATGTATATAAGTATATAAATATAAAGCCTGTGTATGTATGTGTATATACCTTTATTTGTACATGTATATATTTATTCAGGAATGTAGAAGAAAACCTGTCATTAAACTCTAGCTTAAAACTGAAAAGTACATTGAATTTTCAATGTGTCTACCAAGAACATCTGCTAGGACTCAGTGGTCCAGGACCAAACCAAGGTTTTTTTGTAGTTGGTGAATTAAATAGGCAGCTCACACATGGACACTGACATCCATAATTGAGGGCAGCTCAGCAGAGCAGGGGATCCTCAGGAGCTGGATGGCAGGTTGTGTCCTGACCTCTTGAGTACAGTTGTCCTACAGCTGAAATCCTCACGGATATGAGGTTTCAGTTTGGGTGAATTAGGTGGTTTATTTTATTTCTTTTAAAAATTTAGAATTGAGCCTTTGGAGATGTGAGATGAGGATTTATGTGGATCATCATGTGGATAAAGCCTCTGGAGTATGTCCATGCATTTCAGCCAGTGAACAAAAATAAAATAGCTTCTTGAACAAGCTCTGTGCTGTTTGCAGAGACAGGAGTGCCTGCTCTGATGGATGTTTACCATGGCTTTTCATGCTCTAAACAGAGCAGATATCATTTTCCCCCAAAACTAATTTTTAGAATTTGTATAAACAAATTCTTGACCTAGATGAGTACTCCCAACGTGCCACAATGTGCCTGGTTTAAGTGGCTTGTATGAACCTTTACAAGGTAATGTATTTATGAGTCCAAGACTCGAGGACAGTCCATCCCAGCTTCTCGGATTGTCTCAGATTGCCACCCAGTCGGATGGAAGGAAATCACAAACTGAAAACAGTTTGCTTTTCAAAGTGCAACCTGTGCATCTCATAAACATGAAGTTCAAAGGAGCTGCACTTCACCAGCTCTAAAGAAAAATGCTCTTGAGAACAGGAGGTTTAGTATCAATGAATGCTCTTTGTGGAGCATTCATTGATATGAATCATATCAATATGCCTTCTTTAAGGCATATGCACCTGCTTAGTCTTAAGCATATTAAGCTGGGTCTTAGTGAGCCACTCGTGTGCTGAACATGGCTTAAATATCCAAAAGATGAGACCCCCTTCTTGTCCTGCCCCATAGAAGTGAGGGAAGGCAAGGCAGTTGGATAAGCCCAGCTCTTCACAGCGGGGAGGGAGGAGGAGGAGGACATCAGCAGAGGTTTTCTTCGCATAAAAGCCTTGTTTTGTAACTGGGTATGACTTAGGTTCTGTGACAAGGGGCGTTGATGTCTATTAGCAGTGCAGAAGGTGGATTTTGAGCAGGGCTGTTTCATACAGCAGACAAGGTGTGTGCTGGAGTTCTTCCTGCATGGTGCCATGGTGTTTCAGATTGTGTCAGTCACTGAATCTCAGTCCTTCCCCAGCTGCTTTAAGCAGTCTCTCCAGTTGAAAAGTTCCTTGAAAGGAAATTTAGTAGGAAAAAAGAGCTTGTTCTACAGAGATTCCCATGGTTTAGTTTTGGTATAGTTTTGATGGGCTCTTCTAGGCGGGGACACTTTTATTGTCAGTTTTAATTAGTTGGGCTCCAGACATAGGGTGCAGCCTACTTCCTTGTTTGAAAAGGGAAAGGTGATGCTGTAAAAGCACTCAGTGGAAAATTGGGGAAAGGAAAAGAGTTAAATACTGGTTTTCATCTGCTGCTTTTCATGTTTTTTAATTTTCTGTGGTTTTTTTTTTTTCATCCAGTTTGCTTAAGGCAGTTGGTCTCTGGTCCATGACCAGGTCTCCCAGCCCCTGCCACAGCATAAAGAATGTCATGTGGTCCAGGAAGCAAAAATCTGAAAGACTCTTCTGTCTTTACCAAGTACTTTTTTCCAAGCAGCCATTGCAGCTTGAAGGTTCTAGGTGGCAAGAAAGGTTTAAATTAAAATGCAGAAGGTCCTTATTGCCAAGGTGAGCAGCAGGTAGCCAATGTAACCAATTTCCCATATAGAAAAGGTCTCCCTTACTGACCTATGTGTGACTAAGTGAACAGTGTCTCTGTTGCTGAATCATAGCAATATAATTTCTGCAGTGCCTAGATGTGCAATAACGTATTGGGTTTTTTCTCCCAGCTTCTTTCTTCAATTCTTTAACAATTTGGCTCCTTGTCGATTAGAGAGTAAGATTGATTTTGTCTTTTTCCACTGAGGTGAACGAAACAAGGCAGTCCCTTGTCAATGTAAGTCTAATTTGACCTGGTCTTCTCCAGTTGGAGAAGAGCTGGAGTCACTGATGTACTTTGGGTGGGTAGTGTGACCACCAAAACACATCAAGCTTAGCAGTGTGGGGAGCAGTCTCTAAAGAGAAGGACCCTGTACTCAGAAATGCCAGAGAGAAATAGGGTAGAAAATTCTGTCAACTAATGGTTTGAAAAATACTCTGCAAACACTGTTTTCTATCCTTACTTCTAATTACATCCTTAACATTAATAGCCTGAACAACTGGAGAATCACACACACTAATGTCACAGTTCACTTGGAGCAGTTTGTTTTGTAGGATAATGAACTGTGTCAGCAAAAATTTAATATTTGCTGTAGGTGGGACTGACAGTATAGCCTTCTGGTAACTTTGCCAGTGTTTCCCAGTAAAATGCCCATGATTTGCTTGATTCTCTGTGAGACTGGGTAACCTGAGGTGGAGGTTCTCTATGCCATGACTTCTTTCAATTATTTTTTATTTTGTTTAAGGCATTCTCTGGAGCAGCTTGGATACTGCAAGATATTGATAACTTCTTCTTTGAAGAGCTCTAGTCCTCTCATGTCTTGGCAGGGGAGGTATCTTTGCATGAGAAGGTACCTTCACCATTAAAGCCATTCAGCCCAGGTGTGGGTTTGTGCACCCTGGAGTTTTTCAGCTACAGTGTCAGAGTGCTGGGGTTCTGCAGTCCATAGGGCAGCTCATGCTTACAGAGGATGCTGTACCCCTTGATTGTGGGTAAGGCCTTAGCAGTGCAGTGGGTGGCAGGGACCACAGAGAGTGTGCAAGAGCAAGGGAGGTTTCTGGCCCTGCTGTTACAAATAAAATGCAGAGGAAGAAGCAGAATAAAGGTATAAATAGTGAGTCTGAGATTGTAGGGAAGAGAGCTTTGAGTGAGAGCGGCAGTGATGGAGATAAGGACAGGCTGGTTGGGTGGGGGAATAGACCTAGTGTCAGGGAAGATAGAGTACAAGACCCGTGGGGAGGACAAGAAGAGATAAAAAAAAGTAAAGATGGACATAGGGAACAAGGAGAATGGTAGAGAAGGATGGGGATTGAATTGTAGAGGGGGACCAGGGTAGGGAGGTGGGAGAGGGAAAGAGAAGAAAGAGGAGCAGGCTGGTGGGTTTTGGGTTTGTGGATGAGCAGAAATTGGCCACTCAGAGTACTGTCTCCTCCCACTTCCCAGGAAGACATTCATGGCAGCAAGTACCTGCCAGGCAACAAGGGTTGTCTTTCATTCCACACCAGCTCAGGGCAGTGGAAAAGGCCAGGTACAGTTGAAATGCAAGGGGCAGCAGGATGGGCTGGCTACAAAGCAGCAGCACATGCAGCAGGAGATGAAGCTCTGATACAGTTGCTGTTTTTCAGCAGCTTTCAGTGCCCAAGCTGGTGGTCGTACTGGTTTTGTTTCTGCGCATTTTGTTTAACTATTATTAAAAGTGTCTAGTGTTATTAAAGCCTGATACCAAAACTCAGTTTGCCTGTGATAATTTACCTCCTCTTGTGTGTGCCTCATGCATTCTGTTGCATCTTTACAGGCAGCTTCTTTGAGATCCATTACCTGAGTGCCAAGAGCTCCCACGGTGAGGTGGCAACTGGCTCCGTGGTAGATGTGGCCGGGGCTGCAGACAGCCCCATCCTTCCCACTGAGGGAAGCTGGAAGCTAAATAAAGCAAATGGCAGGAATAGAAATACTGGCTTCATGGCAAATAGGATTGTCTCCCTGTCTGTGACAACCTCGTTTGGCAGCCTCCCACCTCCAGAGCACATTCCTGGCTATCACAGGATATGCAGTAAATTGACCCTGTGGAGAAACTCGGCAGCTATATTGAGAAGGATAACCTTTTTCATTAAGGGCACATATAGTAGGAAGTTATAAAAGTTTAATAAATGACAAATAAATAGTTAATCACTTGTTAACTCTAGTGGCGATTGCTTTTTCCTGTTTGAAGGACTATCTCTGCCACGCATGGGAGAGATGAGGCTGCACAACCCAGCGTTTAGTGTTTTCTTGCTCTCTTTCATCTTGAGGATCAGTTGGGAGTCCTGGGAGTGGAGAGTCATCTCTGGCTGTGTCTGGTTCAGAAGAAGTCCAGATTTGTTTACCCTAAGGAAGAGGTTATGCGAGTCCAGCACAGACACAACAGCTTTGTTCAGTGGGATGCTTCTCTTCTATGCTTTCTTTCATACCATGCTGTCCCATGGCATTTCACAACAACAGTGGGGCACAGCAGAGCTGAAGAAGCTGGCTATCCTTTTATTTTTAGCATCCAAGATTTGTAGGTCCAATTCTAATACTTACAAATTAGAGTTTAGCTGTGTTAGGGCAGCACTTTGGGAACAGAGTTGGGGAGGACAGCCTGAAGGCGAGAGTCTAAGGTGAAGGCATGCTGAGCTATGAGGTTGCTGGTGGGGCTCTGTGCCTGTCTTTCCACAGACTGACCAGCTTGGAAGGAGACAGTGAAGCTGGGGAGTAGGGTTTTAGTCTGCATCACTTTGTAAGCCTCCTTCTCTGGGACATCCATCATCTCTCTCAGTCAGTTCTTTCAGTTCTTTCAGGACTTGTGTTTATCTGAAGATGTTGTCAGTTTTACTTCTTTTCTCAAGAGCTTGTGCTGAGTTTCTGCTAAGCCCTCTCATGGGACTTACTTTCGGTTTTAATTGCCTGCAATGTACAAAGTTCCCCTTTGCGCTTCTCAGATTGTGACTGCAGAAACGAATTTAAGCTATTCTTGTCTGTGCTTATCTTCTTTGCTCTCCTAACATTTTTCATGCTGTGAAAGCAGCCAGAATGCATTTTTGCTTATGTCTGTTGTCTCTTGGTAACAGATGGAAATGTAAACTTGTGGGGCAAGAAGCATCTTTTGGAAAGAAGTGCAGAGCCCTTTGGAGTACTGCCATCTCTGCTCCGTTTGGTGCAAGTGATCAGTAAAAACTTAGATTCAAAACTTAAGTCATGCAAGCATTTAAAACCAAACTGCACGTTAAATAACTGACTCCCAGATGGTGAGGCACACTGAAAATCCTGGTGTCTGCTTTTCTGCTTGCTCTCGTTTTTCTAATTGGCACCTCAGCTTCCTATGGGAAATGGAAACCCTTTCCCCAACTGGTGTGTCCTGCACGGTGGGCAGGTAGAAGCAAAGCCACAGTGGTGCTTCTGGCTCAGGAACCTGTCCTCCCAGCTACCTTCTGAGCTGTGCCTTGTTCTGCTTGAGGATCTCCATAAGTTACAGAAGTGAATGTGGGGTTCAACCCACACCGTTGCTTTCAGGGAGGGAAGTGGTGGCTCTGACTAAACAGAAGAGTGAGTTTGCTGCCTGTTCCTGTAGCATTCTGGTCAATTTGCAAGCTGAGAGAAGTTAATACATATTGTGCTCAGCACAAGTAGGCAGGGGCCACTAGGCTGATGAAATATCAGCTCTCCTTACCTAGCCCAGGCAGGTTTCAGTATACCTGGAGTTGCAGGTGACATTAATGCAGTCAGACATTAATAAGTGAGATGCTTATAGCAGCTTGTGTCATGGACTGTGCAATACATGTAATCAATAGGCTATTAAAGAGGCAGCAGGCTCTCTGTCACTGGGTGATTTCAAATAATGCAGTAAATAGAACAGGGAATGATCTATAGACTGGCTGGATTTTGCCTGAAGATCTTTCAACCCTGTTTTTTTATTGTCTTCTTGGTGTACATTACAGATGTACACAACTCTTGTCACCAAACAAGAATAGTGGTACATTGCATACTATGTAAGTGTAGGAAGAGATGGTTGTGCCCTCAGATTCAGCTATAAAAGCTAGACAGGAATTAGGAGTAGGGCATATTATTCCAGTCTTAAAGACTGAGAACTGAGGTCCAGTGAGATGCTTTGCAAGATAATCTGTGGCGGGGACTGGTCCCAGCCCCCAAAGCTGGTATTCTGTGCCCCAAAGGTCCTCCTTGCTGGAGCTTGTTTAAATATACATGTCAGTGAAACAAAACTGGCAGGCCTCTTTGGCTGAGTGCCCATAGCTCATCAGTAGCAATTTCATTGTGAAGTCTTTCAAAGTGTCTATTTGATTAACAGTTCATATTTTGCAGATCTGAGGCTTTTTATTTTATTCTCATATTTATTACATATTACTTATACGAGTTAAATATGTTTTAATTCCATCTTAAATGCAATGGGAAAATCTTTACAGTGAAGTTGGCTTTTTTGGGGTTTTTTTGTGCAGCAGCAGCATGTTTGCAGAGGCTCATGCTTGGACATGCATCTGGTTAGTTAGAATTCTTCACAGTCCTGTTGCACTTGCCTGAAAGTCTCTTAAAAATGAGAAACCAAAGAGCTCTGGAACACCATGGAACTGAACCTCAGTGCATTATGCCAGGCTGTCACACAGGTATGTGCAGAGAGGCTGGGTGGGAATGGGAATGCAAGTTTGGGTCCATTGAGGTGACCAGCTGGTTTTCCTGGGCCAGACTTTGAGGATGTCAGAGTGAAACCTGGTTTTTACAAGTTCACACAGTCTGTACAGCTGCTCTCCCTTCCTTTTAAATTAAACATCCTTTTCTTTTCCCCTGGCAGGAAGGCCCCCGGGCGCGCTCCCATTGTGGCTGCACTGTTCGGGGACAGGCTGTTTGCTGTGACTCCAGCACAAGTGCTGCAACAGCAACTGCAGTTGGCTGTTGAATAAACAGTGCCCCTCCATCTGTTCAGCTGTGGATTCCTGAGGTTCCATTTTCCCCCTCTTTGCATACATGCATAAGCAAGCTACCACTGTCTAAGTAAGGCCATGTCAAAGGGTTCATTAACAAGGGATTTAGCAGTTGTGCCATGTTTGCCTGCAGAGCTTTGATCATGAGAAGGGCACTCAGCAGCAGCAACACTGTTGCCAGTACCAAGTGCCTTTATCCTAAGCACCTGGGGCTGTAGGCTCAGCAGGGAGGAGCTTTGAAATGAATTAGTAGCCTTTCTCCTGAGAACCATGAACACCTGTCTCAGTTAAGTGTGTTTGCTATTTTCCAGTGCTGCGATTGGTTATTGTAAAATCCCTTAGTGTCTTGAATAGTGGAGAAATCCATGACAAATGCAAGTAAACTTACTGCTTTTGACACTTGTTTCCCTTAATATTTTCAGTCCTGAATGACAAATGAGCTGTATTCTTTGTGGTTAGCATGGACCATTTGCGGAGCACTGTGGAGCCTCATGCATCCATGTCTTCACAGCTCAAATAACTTCTCAAGACAGCTTTTCCAGCAAATTGCTTCTTTCTGAAGTTCATTGTTGAAGATCATAATAGCTAGGTGGCAGAAGCCCACAAAAGAACAAGGCAGTATTCCACATGTAATGATATAACTTAGTACATTCAATAAGTTTTTGTATGCTATTCCTTCTCGCCCAACAGCACTACTTTAGTCCAAACCTAGCACTGTTATGCCAGGTAATTCGGTTTTATCCCTTCTTCCTCTTTGTCCTGCTTTCCTGGGTTTTTGCTCATGTTTAGAGGAGCAGCCCTGCCAGACTGTCCTTCCACTCTGGGCTGCAGTTGCTGCTTTCAGAGCACTGCTGCGGGAGTAGGATCTTCTGTGTGCCATGACAGCTTTTAAAGCCAAGAAGTCTCTCTCTGAGTTGATGTAGTGCTCTCCAAGGAGCTGCATTTGTGTTTTTTCCTTCTCCACTCTCCCAGGATTGTTTTTGTGCCTGTTTGTGACACCAGTGATGGGCTCAGCACTCTGCCTTCCCATCTAGGCAGCCCAGGGTTTAGTTTATTTATAAACTTGCTGCAAGTACAAGTCAGGGGAGCATCAGTGGCATTTCCAGGTTTGGGGAGGTGGGAGAGAGAAACAGCAGAAGGAAGCAGCTTGCTAGCAAAGAAGAGATTATTTGTCAGATTATGTTTTTTGCTCTTTCTGGAATCAGCTCATTTGTTTTAGAGGACCAGCATGAGAAAGGCAGAAGTCCTGGGAGTGCTGTGTTTGTCAGGGAGGCTCTGTGTTTGGATTACAGAAGAACAGAGAACCTTTGCCTAAGCCTGTAGCGTGACATGATGTGGGAACTCATGATGTGCCACTGAACTGATTTTTATTTCTGCATTCAGAGTGCCTGCTTCAGCTCTCTTTAGTTTCACAGATAGGAAATAAAGGAAAGGAAATATTCTGGCTTTTGGAAACTTTCTTCTTTTTTTCACGTAGTACATAGTTTGGAAGCAAAAGTCGTTGTTGCTCTGCCAGTATGGCTCTTAAAAAGAAAAGATAAAATATATACCAAGGAAGATTTTAAAGGAGCACCAACGGGCAGTGATCTTGCCAGCATATAAAAAAACCCTTCAGTTTTTCCTCAGTGTCTCTTATGTAGTGCTTTTCCCCCACCCCCTTATTTTTGTCTTCTGAGCTATCATCACTACAAGATAGAGGGGAAAAAAACAGTATTGAGAAATCTAGTGTCTGCACAGAATCACAGCCTGCCCCTTTAAACTAGAGAAGCCTTAATGGAATTTCTATTCTGGGAATAGTTAATTCTGTTTGAGGTTGGGCAAGAGAGAAGCATTCACAGGCTTAGTAACAATATTTTTACTCCATTTGGTTTTTCTTCTAAGGATTTGCCTCTCTCATTTGATGTAAAGTACAATTATTGATCAATCCCCCACTAAGGAGAAGATTTTAGAGAAAAAGAGAGAAAGAGAAAGAAAGAAAAAACAAACAAAAAGCTCAAAAGAGAGTGTTTGTAGCTCGAGTGCTGTTATATAATAGCCATTATGTAATGCCTGTTGGTGCTAACTAAAAATATACTGGAAGATAACTTCCAATTCATTGAAGCATTTAACTAGATTCGTCCCAGGGTTTCTGGTTCTGGATTCGACCCCCTCTGCAGATGTTGAGAAGAGCTTACAAGTCCTGTAAGCACCTGTTCTGTCTCTTACCCCTCTTCTTCTCCACTCTTGTTTTTTTCTTCTAACTGGGGTTTTAGAAATGGTAAATGCCTCTTTACATCACCTCTCTGCACACCCCACTGACCACGCCATCAGTCCACATAGCCTCTCTTTTAATGCTTTGTTCAGCTGAGCTTTAAATATCCATGGCAGACACTGGATTTCACGAGAAGCCGAGCATAAAGCATAGCAGGGATTGGATTTTGCGCTTGCTCATGCAGCAGCCATTGAAAACCCAACAGCTTCATAGGCAGTGTTTTATAGGGAGCCCTTCTCCTGTAGCTGAGCTGCAGCTAAAAGTACATTGCCTTTTCCAGCCTTAAGCCTCCCCTCAAACTGCCAGCAGGACCTGCCATTGTACCCAAATGCTTAGCCCAGCTACAATTGCAGAAATGGAGCAATGCCCCAGGGTGCCCATACCCAACCTGGGAGAAGAGGTGTGATGCAGACCGTGGTATGCCCTTCCTCTCTGTAGCAAAACGTCAGTGTGGCTGTGCAGAGCCTGGAGCACCATTCCCGGTGAAGTGTGGGCTGTGCAGAGCCTGGAGCACTGTTCCCAGGTGGAGTGTGGGCTGTGGAGAGCCTGGAGCACTGCTCCCAGGTGGAGTGCTGCGTGGTGCAAATGCCTTGTCCGGGGGTCAGGGGCAGTGTCAGCCTCTCTCAGGAAGGGGAGGAGACATCAACTGTGGTCTCCTAGACAGCATGGGTGTGACAGCTGTAGTCCTCTGGAGACGAGGGGACATGACAGGCTGGTGAAAGTGAGGAGCTGCAAAGAGGTGACACAGACAGTAGCAGTGGGCTGCAGTGCTGATAGGGACCTTGCAATGTTTGTTATTTTGAGAAGCTCAAATAGTCCTGCTGAACAAACTGTGAGCAGTAAACCTCTTTATGTCCTCATATCCAGGATTCCAGTCTGCACAGAGCCTTACAACACTGTAAATAACATGATGTGTGGCAAAATTGTGTACTTTAATTAAAGCCTCATGGTAAGTACCGGGAGAGGGTGAGTAGACCTGTTACCACCTGAGATGAAGCTGAGCCATGGTTGAAGCAACTTCACACAGAGAGGTTCAGAAAGCAGGGTTTGGATTCTCATCTTTTGCTGTAATTGATGTAAAGCATTACCATTTCTGTTCTTCATTATCGAGAAGTTGTGGTGCTGTTCTGTGCCTAATCGCTACAACTATGATGTCAATATCAATGGCATAAATCTGTATTCAGGTCTGTTACTATAGTAGATACATCCTATTAACAAGCAGTGGTCAAGGAGACTAATGCCTTCATTGAAGGAGTAAGAGGTTCCATTTTAGGTGAGGAAGGATTGACTGTCCCAGCCCTGCAGATCACTGGTTCAATCCCCAGTGAGATCAGCAAGGAGTTTTGTTTTTCAGAAGAGCAAAGTTTGAGTCTGTCTTCAAGACTTAAGAGAGCATTTGTTTTGCATGAATTTACCCAAGAAGCATGTTGTAATTGCATGCAAGCAATTATGTACATCATGTGACACATTTTGCTCTTGAAGGTGCAGAAGTCATTAGTACCCATAGTAGTTATTGTTGTTGCTATTGCTTTATTACAGTAACAGAATGAAGTGTGAATGCAAATAACTCCTGGTTAAATTCAATTGCCTCTGCAGGGACAGAAACGTTGACAAACTAAGGAAGGGAAGCAATGGTGCTTTGTGCATGCATTGGCTTCATGTCAGCCACAATGACAAGGGCAGTTATGTTTTGTACAGTTTTAATACAGGGGAAATCCTGATAAGTAAGTAGAACTAGGATTTTAGCCGACAAGTTTTTTTGTCTGCTTTTAACTAAAGCTGCCTGCTTTCTGCCACATGAGTGTGCTTCATGGCCCAGCTCCTGGTTGGATGAAAGATGCCTTTCTGCTGGAAGATGCTTTTGTAGGAAGGGCAGTGGGTAGTGGGTTAAGGCAGGGGATCAGGACATGGAAATCATGTCACATATAATGAGATGTCTTAACCTGGTTGTATGTTGATGCTTGTCTCTGGTAGCTGACACTGAGTCATGTGAATGCTAACTCAAAATCACAGCAAATTAGGTGGGTCATAATAATTTAGCACTCTGGGATACAGGTTTAGGATTCTAGAGCCTCAGGCCAATATGATTTGCTTTCTGTGGGGCAAAATGTTGTCTACAGTGCTTATTGCTTTATTTGTATAAAGAGGGAGAGAGAGCCTATGCAAAGGGGTTTTTGCTGGCGTGTGTGTGAGCAGAAACCACTCTCCATGTCCTTGTGCCTGTGTGTCATATCCTAGGTAGCAGAAGGCTGGAGAGAAGAATCGCAAAAGCTGTGGCTTTAGCAGTGGCTTTAGCGCTGCCTCACTGTCCAGCCGAGCACGGTTTGAACAATACAATCCCTTTGGTGCGCTTCCCTTGGTGAAGCCAGTAGCATATTAACTGAAGATGTGGCCATAAACGTTTCAGTGCCAGGAAAGAGCTGGAAGTCTGAAACACTGACTAGGTAACAAGAGCCCCATGGGAGATGCACAGGAGCAGGCAGCATGGGACAGATGCTGGCCCATCAGCTGTCCTTGGGAAGCTGGAAACCATTGCACTGAAGGTCCTCAGTCTGCACCCTCTGTGTGCCTTTAGTGGGGCCAGCTTTGGGGAGCTGGCTCTGCTGCATCATGGTTTTGCATGCTCATGGGCAACGTGTTGAGAAAAGCACTCATTACATTCCGAATAGGACAAATAAACTAGGCAGTACTGTATCAGCGATATTGTTGTGTGGGATTGTTATTTAAAACAGTGTTTCATCTGGAAGTTTTGACCAGCTCTTTGACTGTAAATCAGCTGGGTTTGTAATTGTGCTTATGTTTAAATTGTGCTTTCCTTTATAATGTCTTTAGTCTACGTCTTGCATTAAAAACACAATTTTATGGTCAGAAGTTCCCCTGGCTGCTCCTCCTGTACAACTGCTTCACCACCAGATATGTTATAGCCATTAAATCGACCCCTGTGGTGACCTGCATGTCTTTAATCATTTACATGAGTTCTGTAAATTAAGCCTTTAGAATTAGTCATTGTAGGTTTGCAGCATCATTGGTGCATTGCCAAGGACCCCAGTTTTGTCACCATGACTACTACCGCAGGGTTACTGAGAAACACGAACTGCAGGAAAGTTTATTAAACCAAAAATTCACGTGCCAGAATGTGAGTGGGTGAGCGGTGATGTGGCACCTGCTGCAGCCAGGGGGGCACCTGGTTGTTGATGCCCAGCACAGCCTGCAGGTAAACCTCCATAGGGGAGAAGATACTGTTTATCTTCCCAGGGAAAATCACCATCATATGTATTTCTTGTATCATCACTTGTGCCTGTTTAATAAATAGTGTGCTTTGAGAAAGAAGGTGGGGAGGCAGTGGCAGTGTATTCTTATTCCCCTAAATGCTCTAATCCTGTGGAGATTGTCCCTTCCCAGGAAAGGCTGTCCCCACTGTGGGGTGTTAAGCTGCAGGTGGGCTGATCCTGTGATAATTTGGAATGATAAAATTCCCTGGTACTGTCTAGTGAGATCAATGGTCATGAACTGTCATGTTTGGGAGATTTTTTTTTTAAACCTAAGCACGGACAAACAGGATGCTGTGATTTGCCTCCAGTGGGGAATATACAACACAACTCTTGTCTGCATCTTTAAATATGCCTACCTTGCGCAAAGGAAAGCTTCTGGCCCCTGTATTCACCTTCTTTTCTAGACCTTCTTCAGACGTGTGGGAATTAAGTATTTAGAAATAGGGTTGCTGGAAACTCCTAAGTGCCATGTCTTCCAGATCTGTGATCTTCTGTCATTTGAAAACCCATGCCCGTAGCTCTCCTCCCCCTCCCCCAGTGTCTTCTAGGACATGCAGCATGAATACCTGTGTTTGCTTGGGAGCTCCTGAAGAGAAAGGGCATTTGGTAGCATCATTTGGTGTGTTTTTCACCATACTGTTGATATTTGTGGTGCTGTCTCATGTCCTCTGGCACATGTCCTGGGCTCTCCTACTGAATCAACAAGACAGTGCCATAAATCATCAGTTCACTGGCACCTAACGGAAGAAGGGTCCAAGTTTTGAAATGTCTTTTACAGTCCTTGGCAGGAGAAGAATTGCAGGCAATGGTTCTTAGTTCCTCATCAGCTCTGCAGGTGCTTTCTGCTGCCCAGAGCAGGTGTGCTGATAAAGTGGCTTCCCAGCAGTGTGCTTAGTACCAGGCAGGAGCAGAGCCTGGTAGAGGACTCGTCTTCCCCTTCACTTCAGCTCATTCATCTCTTTGGGTTTTTTCCCACTGGCAATTCTCAGAGGACTTTTCTGTTCTGCATGAATCTACCTTCCCCATCTCACCCCATCCCTCCCCTTTCTGCAGGACCTCCTTGCAGGTCTTGTGACCGACTGTAAGGCTGGCTGTCCTCTTGGAACGTGGGATTCTCCCTGTGCTATTCCACCAGCTCTGGGCTGCCAGCTTGCCATCTTGGCATGAAGGCCTGAGTGGGTTTTTTGTTTTTGAAAGAGATTCTTTGAATTCAAAACATAGCAAATTCCTGGTGGAGGCAGCTGATGGATTATGCTCTGCAAGGGCTCTGTGCCTGGGACTTGCTCTTCTGTGGCCCTTCCCTGACCTTCCAGCAACAGTGCCAAAAACCTTTGTTGTGGGTTACAGATCAAAAATACATAAATAGAATGAACCAACCTGCAGGGGTCAAAAAGGGAACAAACGCTTCTGATGCCAACTCACACGTGTGTCCTGAAGACACACTGACTGTCCTACAAGCCTGCTACTCCCTAAAATTGGGACTAGTTGGGAGGAGAGAGCATAGCTGTGTGCTTATGTGTTCTATAGAGGAACATGCCTAGTGATGCAGGCAAGTACATTACATGTTTGTGTGCTAGTAGGCCAGCATAACCCTACTGCTACCTCAGTTTGGAGGTTTCCCACTTAAACAGTTATGGTTTCCCTCTTATTGTTTTTACCTTTAATTTCCCACAAATGGGCCATCAGGGAGTTCTCCTACCACTCTCCTAAAGGTTTCCTTCCCCTGAACAAAACTGGTTTTGCAGCGGATTTTCACTTACTTACACAATAAAGTGCTTGTTCAAGGTCTGTGTGGGTGACTAAATGCTATTTGCTTTCCAGTATCAATCCCTTTCCATATTTGTATTTGTCTTGACTGTTCTAGAGAAGTAGAGGAAAAATACATTTTTACTTCAGAGCCATCTCAATGTAAGTGAATTTTGTGCCTGTTTCTTCCGAGGCTGTTTACACTGATCCCATGGTTAAGGGAGCGGAAATAAAGAAGTAAAATCCTGAGCTGTCATAATCCTGTTTGGGTGAACTGGCTGCCTCCAAAGTACGCAGCCTGGTGTGGAAAGCAACTCATTTTTAATTACTAGTAATGTTGCTGTTTCAGTAGCACTTAGCGCTGGATTACTCGAGAGCCTGGCTGTCTCAGGAACACCAGTGTTATCCATAGGCAAGTGAGATTTGCACACATGCAGAGCATGCACCTCTCCACTTGTCTGGTTTCAACCAAGTTTGCTGGAGGCAGAGGAAAAATTCTCAAGGATCTGTTTTCTGCCATTAGTTGTGCAGATGGGCAAGTGGAAAACGGGAGAGGTGTTGTGTCTCTGTTCACCCTTTCCTGCTCCAGGAAAAAGGTCCTCTATTATACATCAAGGGGACTAGGCTTCCTCACGTGCATTGCTCCCATTGCATCATGCTCCAGACAGCAGTTGCCTCGGGAAGGAGAGCCAGCAGGGAATATGGCTATTGCTGCCTCTTCCTGGGTCTTGTCTTCCCCTTCGCTTCAGCTCATTCATCTCTTCGGGTTTTTTCCCACTGGCAATTATCATGATAATAATAGAACCAAATGCTAAAGAAGAGGTGAAACGTTAGAGCATTTCTCGCAACATGTAGCATTGAACCTGGTCCCTCAAGCAGGAATTGCTGGCAGATTTTGGATGCTCCCTTGTAGTATGATGTTGTAATCTATTAGTGTGTACTCTTGATCTGTCTCGTTCATTGTCACTCAGGGTAATAATTATCCAGACCATTTTACCTTCCAAATTCTTGGCAGCTATTAATCACTCAGCAGCATTCCTGAAAGAATAAGGTTTGTATCCCCATTATATAAATAAGGAAAGTGAGATGAAGGAGGTAGCACCAAAACTTCATAGGAGTGTCTGCCACTCTGGGATGGGGCTGGTTCGGGAGTTGATGTGCAGATGCTGTTTCCAAGATGCTGAGTCCCAGAGCACTGCTGGGCTGAGTGCAAATCAGGCTCTCTGTGTCCCAGGGTGAGGAGAGGCTTTTGAAAAATTGTCTCAAAATTAGAAAGCTGCTTTAGAACTTAGACAGCTTTACTCCAACTACAAGGCTTGTTTTTATGAGGGACTCTGCAGGGAGACAGGAGATGAGTTCCCAGCACAGCAGCATGGTGGGAGGATGGGCAGCAGTTTTCAGCCTTTCTGCATCATCTCCACAAAGCATGAAGCTGAAGTGTTACCAGCAGCCTGGAATCCTGAGAGAACTCAGATTTTGTCAAACACCATCTAACTATGTAGAGGCAAGAAGAAATCCTGCTGTCTCCTGCTTGCTTCATTTGCAGCTAACTGTTCTATCCTGGCTGGTTTTATCCATGGTTTCTAACCTGTCCTCCACCTGCATCTTTCTGTATCCTGGCAAAGGAAGTGCTGTGATCAAATGTTTCATGCTCAGGAAAATCTCACTGTGAGCAGCAGTGCTCACATCCTGCTATTTAATGTTCCTTGTCATGGGCTGCAGTGATCAGTGACTGGGGCAGGCTGCCTTCTCTCCCCTCCCCATTGCCAGCTGCTCTGCGGACCCTGCCACAGCTCTGGCACTGGGCTGCTGGGAACTGTGCTGACCGTTGCTCCCTCCCTCCTTCCCAGGGCTAAATATCTAGTGTGCCCCATCTCTGTTGCTCCTTATCAGGTCCAGCTTTGTTTACTTGCATAATTCCCTCAGAGCCTCATCAGCTTAGCATGATTTCAAAGTGTTAAGAGCATCAGTGCCTCAAAGAGTTTTGCAGTATCTGCCTTGGCCTCAGATTAGATGTAGACATAATAATAATAATTCTATAGAATAATAGAAAACCGTTTGGACAGAGATGGGGTTTTTTTCTTCCTGAGTTAATACGAGAAGTATGGAGAGCTGTTGGAAAGGAGCAAGGTTTTCTCATGTAGTTGCTTTAATCCCTGTTATGCTTCTGGTATCTGACTTTTTTGTGGTTGATGTTGAGGAATGGCAGAGAAAGCCCCATGTCCCACAGCAAAGACCCTGTGTGCTTCCCCAGGTCACAGGAACAGAAAGGGATTCCTGTTAGTCCCTGCAGTTGGGGAACAAGGCCCATCTGAGCAATGTCTTGTTTCTCCTGGGTGAGTTTGGAGATTTGATTTGTTTAAAGAAGGGTCATGGAAGAGGTTACACTGGAGCCAGCCACAGTTATCCCTGCTTCCCTCCCTCCTCCTTCTCTGAGAGCAACAGTAATTCCTGTTGCATGTATGGGAGCATTATATCAGCACATAGGAAATAATTCCTGTTCCTAATAGTGTAATCAGACCAATATCTTCATAACATCCTGAAGGATAAAGGTTTTTGGTGTGTGTGCTGCTGAGGATCATGGTTGGAGAGGGTCACCTAGCCCCTGTGAGGATGCTCACTCCTCTGAAGAGAAGTGGTCCTGAGCCTTGTCGCAGACCTGGGCAGAGCCCTAACCAAGCTAATGCCTGTCTGAAGAGTTTGCTATGTGGCCAGTTTGCAACTTGTGCCCATCTACATACCTCACACAGGGAGGATCTGTTTCCAGAGTACTTCTGCCTTGCTTGGAGTGCTGGGTGCAGCAGAAAATAGGCTTATGGTCTAACTATGGAGATACCTTTACTCCTAGACAGAAAAAAATGTTCTCTGCTTTCCTCATTCATACCATATACCCATTCCCATTATGCAGTCTCAGCCCCTCCAGCTCCCTCTGTCCACCTTTTTGCCTGGTTGCAAAAGCATCCAACAGCCATGTTCATACTTGGACTCAGCCAGTTCCAGGCATTGACTTTTCTGTCGTTGACTTTTCTATCCAGAAAAATTTATTGTTATTCATGCTTGCTCTCACCTTTCCCTCACCATTTCCCCTAAAATTCCCACTCCACAGCTTGCTGAATAATTTCAAGGTGCTAATTGCCAGTGCTGCGGCTGATCCACTGATCTGGAACATAAACAGTCTCAAGGTAATTTCTGTCTGAGCTAGTGTGGGGTTTATGCAAGTGCTGGTGTTTGTGTCCTTGTTTTTTAATTTCCTGCAAAGAAAAGCTTTTGTGTTGCTCTCAACAAGATGCCTGTGCCTCTGTCTCAGTTGGCGGCTGCTCTGACAGGCCACGTGAGGCTCGAAGAAAATTGACACTAACAGTACCCTGTTCTGTGTAATTGAAGTCTGTGGGTGGGAATTGAAAGTCCTGCTCAGTCATGTCATGTCGCTGTATCAAAACTGTTAGTCTGGTTCTTGAGGTATCATGTGGCTTCTTTGCCCATCTTTAGTTCTACATTTGGGACAGACTGGGAGCAACTCAGATTCTTTGTCCTGTTGGAAAAATACTTGTTCTGTTAGATAAATACTTGGAGGCAGAAGTTGCTGGGGTTGCACATCTCTGAGGATTCAGACATCCCTGTCTGTAACAGCTGACAACAAAACCCTGTACTGGGTCATTGTTGGCCAGCAGCGAGTGCATCCTGCACAACAAAGAGTTAATTTTCCTACACCTGTTGCTTCCAGCAGCCTTAGCAGAAGCTGTGCCTTTGCAGGGGATGTGGGATGATGTAATGTTAGCAACTCCCTGTGCTGGTGGGAGTAGGGGAGGCAAAAAATAAACTCATCTGCATTCATTTTTCTTCCCGGCTTGTATGCGCAGGTTCAGTTTACCTGGAGGACTTGCTTTAGTACTTCTTAAATAAAATCAGTGGTTGTTTTGCTCACCAAGGCAAGGCTGATGCAGCAGTGCTGGCAGGGCATGGGGCCAGAGGGAGGACCCAGCCTGGTGCTGGTGGGGCTGCACCCTGCATGATGATGAGCAGGATGAGCTTTGCATCCCATTTCTGGAGGCAGTCTTGTCTCCAGGTGGTGTGTGCATATAAGTAGAAATGAGTAGCAGTTGTCTACTATTGAATCATAGGCAGATTTTGAAAAGTGAAATACAACATAACACCTATCTCCCTTCAGAAAAGCAACTCCTTCACAGGGTCAGATAAGGTGCCCATGGCTCAGCCCCGTTTTGATGAAATGCAGCAGCCTGGCTGAGTCAGCTCTAAGGTGGCACTAGCTGGGGGTGGGGAGGGAAGGGGGAAACGTTGGCATTAGTTGCAGTCCTGGCCCCTTTCCAGGCTGGCTGGTAAACCCCATCCCTCTGGCAGAGCTGTTGCTCTGGCAGGAGGGGAAGTTTGCTCCCACCAGCACCTCGTACCAGGCCTTTGGAGCGGTGCTGGCTCAGGTGAGTCAGCCCTTGCTTTAAGGACTTCATAAGTGGAAAAGGAGGATCTGTCTGAGTGTGTGGAGTTCTCACACCTGCATACTGGCCTTCCAGAAATGGCAAAGATTGATGACATCTCTGGAATAAATTGGCATGTCGCAACCAAGGAAAGATTTTCCCAGTTCAAACACAGTACTGAATATCCCCTCTGTCCATCCACAAATTCACAGATAGAGTATGGTGAGGTAGAAACGTCTCACAAATTGGAAACTGAGCTTCTGTGAATCCTTTCCCCAGCACCACCCCATGTCATCTGTGTTGACCGAGGGGCTCAGGAACAGATTGTATGCGACCAATATGATCCACAAAATGTCCGCTTTATTTACAAAAACTGCTCTTTAAATACACTTCTTGCACCCCGGGGCGTGATCTTTCTCACACCATTGGTTATAAGGTATTGTTCACGTTCCAAACATGCATCAGCAACAAACTTCTAATTGGCTTCTTGCAGGTGTCCACTCAATGTGACTACATTGTTTACTTTTTGGAACTCTGCCTTAATTTGGCATGGATTTCCCTTTGTTTCAGCTTCAGAGCTTAAAGCTATGATGTTTACATTGTTTGTGCCCAGCCTTGTTAAGGCAAGGCCTACAGAAATGCGGAATAGATTGCTCACTTTATGCTGTTCCTGCAACAGACCTGCGTGCCTGGCACTGGCAGGGAATGGGAACAGAGCAGAGCTCAGCTGGCCTGCACAGCTGGCAGCTGGAAAGAGTTTGGGGGTTTTATGACGATGGGCTCAGATGACAAGTGGCCAACAGGTGTAATCCTTGTGTTGATGGGTTGGATAGCCAACACTCCTAGGTTTCTCTCCGGTTTGCCCACAGATGTGCTGATATGTCTGCACTGCCCTGAAAGTCCCTTTTAAACTGAAGTAATTCTTAGGACCGTGTTTTGTATCCATTCTGTAGTCTCAGAGCAAGATGGGAACACTCAAAAAATGGACCTCTGTGAACTGCCTCTGATCTGACTTGGTGTGGTGAGTTGTGGGTATCCAGAACATCTCTAGGAGGAAAGTTTTCCACTCCAGCTCCTTTAACTGGAACAAGGGGAGGCAAGCATTTAGTAAAACAGCTTCAAAAGTTGGAGAGTTTGATGTTTTCATGTAAAGTTAATGAATGTTAAAAATAGCACTTCTCATTCATTTCCCTGCCTGAGCCCTGTCTGTTATTCTGGATATGACCCAGGATGTACATGTGACTCTCACTGTGGCAGAACACAGAACTGCAGCAGCTATTCAAAGAACAGTGATCTATCTCATGTGCCTCCCCAGGACACAGCTTCTCCCAGCTTTTCTGCTTGGCACAACCTTCATTGTCAGGCCCAGGTGAAGGACCACAGAGAGTCTGGAAGGCTTCCACAAGGCCAGGAGAAAGCTATCATAGTAAAATCCCTGCAAAGCCCAGTGCACACACTCATCAGATACTGAACACTTGAGCCAGGAAAGGGAGAGGAACAGGACATGAGCTCTTGTGTGTCTTCAGAGATTTGTGCTGAGTGCCTCTGGTGAAGCAGCTTAGGCTGCAGCAGATCTGGTGGATGTGCAGAAGAACATGGCACTGCTTGATTACGTGGTTAGTGTGGGACCGGCAGAGAATCTAGATGGTGTTTCTGGCCTCTGCCTGCAGCTGTGCAGCACTTGGTTGTTGAGTTCAGCTCTGTTGGATCGACACAGGGATGCAAATGCTTTGCTTGAAGGTGGGGAAGCTGAGGTTCGGAGGAATATTTGCTGATTTTAAGGGAAATATATTGTGTTTCACATCTCTCTACTGCAAGGGAAACTTCCATTGCAAACACGTTCTTTTCTGTCTGGGAAATTGTCTTTTCTTTAATGCAAGGGGATCCAGCTGCTCTCTAGATGCAGACCAAAGGAGTCACTTGTTTTGGTGGTAGGTTGGAGTCCCAGTGGAGGGAGGAAAAGCAACTGCTTGGATTTCTGCAGCTGTTGCTGGTTTTCCTGTTTCAGAAGGATAGGAGAGGCATGGAGACCCCTCATCTCAGTGGCACAGGCACTGCTGGTCCCTGCTGTGGACATAGGAGGTGTCAGGGTTTGAAAATTGTTAGCTATGTTTTGGTTATTGTGTATTGTATGTATTATGTTTTGTTCCTTATGTATGTGTATCCTGTGTTCCCATTGGTCCCCATGATCATTGTGCCACCTCCTTGCATTGGCTAGCTGAGTGGCTAAACCCCTCCCTCCCTGCAGCCTTATAAACTGCGGGAATTTTGAATAAAGCTCTCTCTTCGCTGCTGGACTCCTGCCTGGTCTCGTGTCTCTGCGTTACCGGAGCTGCCGCCGCCCGTCTCCGCCCCGGAGGGATGGGCGGCAGGGGAGACCCTGACCGCCCGAACCCCAACAGATGGCGCCCAACGGCATGAACCCCGACCATGAACTGGGTAAATAGACTTTAAAATTTTTCGGGTGAATACAGCTGGCAGCGGTGAAGCTTGCTCACCTTCGCGAGCCGCCTCGGGGGACCAGCGCGGTCCCTCTCTCCCTCCCCCATGGACTAGTTCTTTGTCTGCATTGCCGGCAGAGGGGAGAGGTTTGATCGGTGTAGCCAACCTGGCGGAGCGGCGACTGGCGTTTGAACTGCGCCATGGGGTTGGCCCCTCAGACCCACGTGGCTAAGGGCTGAGGGAGCTGCCCGCAGCCAGTGTAACATCTGCGCAGCAAGAGCCACTGCGAAGCGCCGGTGAGATCCTAGCAGCGCAATGCGAGTGCGAACTCCAAATGCCGGCAGAGGCGGCGTGAGACACGTGTATCCAGCATGGAGGACTGACATTTCCAAAGCCCGCGCGCACCGCCATGGTGGGCGGGGCCACGGCGCGGCTCGGAGAGCTCAGAGAAAGCGCGGCAAGCGGGCAGCGCAGCCGGGACCCACCGCCGGCATCCACCCAGCCCAGCTCTCCCCCGGCAGCAGTGGGAGCCAGGCCCAAGCAGCGGCGGCGCGGCTCGGCTCACAATGCAACACTGAAGTGGGCGCCATCTGTTGGGGTTTAGTGGTCGGGGTCTCCCCCTGCCGCCCGCCTCTCAGGGGCCGAGACAGGCGGCGGGGGCTCCGGTACCGAGAGAGATGAGACCACGCAGGAGTCCAGCAGCGAGGAGAGAGCTTTATTCAAAATTCCCGCAGTTTATAAGGTTGCAGGGAGGGTGGGGTTTGGCCACTCGGCTAGCCAATGCAAGGAGGTGGCACAATGATCATGGGGACCAATGGGAACACAGGATACACATACATAA
>JAWWLV010000053.1:8454502-8471842 GCA_035041135.1 Platyrinchus mystaceus | reverse complement strand
TTGCCGCCGCAGCGGCCCCTGACAGCGTCTGAGGATAGGAATCCGGCCCCCCGTTTCAAAAGTTTGAGGACCCATGCTTTAAGTGCACCAGGATGGGTGACCAGGTCACACCTCCTGAGTTTATTCTTGGTGCTGTTACTGTTACCCAGGAGTCACCATGCTGTGTGAAAATATGCCAACATTTCACACACTTATTTAGTGAAAGAGAGGAGGACTTCAGCAACCAAATATTTATTGTGAAAGGGAAACACAGGTATGGGAAGGGATGTGATGTGCTCAAGGTCACTTCATAAGCTAGTGGCAGATTAAGACAGGTAAGTCCCATCTGGTGGGGCCAGACCATTGTGATGGACTCACAGCAGCCACCTGCAGCCCTTGCCACTGCCCCAGTATTCCTGCATATGAACTGCCTCTGTCTGGCAGGCACAGGGCATCTGTGAAACAGGCTGCAGCTCTACTTACCCCCAAGCCAGCAGCCCACTAGGCAAGGAGTATAGAAAAGTCTGAGAGACAGGCTGCACAGGAACAGTGCATTTCTGAACGCAACATGCTTCTTGCCTCTGATTCTTACAGCCAGTAAAACCAGCAGAGTTTTAGCTTGCCTTTGATCCTTTTTTGCATTCACAACAAGCTCCAGCAATAATATTCACTTTATTTTAGCTCTTCCCCAGAAATGGACCTTTTCCTCTGCTTGCCTGTATTCAGGCAGTAGAGAGACCCTGAACAGCTTTTGTTGGGTAAAAGTCTGGTTTGTCTCTTCAGTCCCAGCAGTGTGCCAGGCGCGTTTGATTGCTGGAACTAGCCCAAATTCCTGTCTGCACCCTTAATTGGGAAACAAGGATGGGGATGAGCAGGGAACTCCAGAGGTGTAAATAGATCAGTCAGCCGCATGGCATCATCTGTGCTTTGTGCAAATATAGTTGAGGACATGCTGAGCAGAAAGAATAATTTTAATTATCACATGCTTCTTCCCCAGCTCTGGTACTAGTGTAAATAAATTCTCACTTATGCTTCTTTTAGCAGCCTAGCTAGTAAACTTTCCAGGAAGGTGCCATACCTCAGCATCTACCTCATTTCATTTGTCAAAATCCACAAAGACAGTGTCCATGTCAGCAGAGATCAGGAGCCCTTTGGCATCTGTTGAGAAAGTGATGCACATGGTTTCAATAGGTAAAGAGAAGCAGCACCACACTGTCCTCCTTCATCATCTCAGGGCATGGACGTTGTGTGTGGGAGGTCTTTCTGTAACTGTGCTGTTCATGGTAAAAATACACACTTCTCGATCTTGGAACATGACACCTGTCAGACTTTCCTGTCTCGTGCAGATATGTGGGCATATGTATAACAGTGGAGAGGCTGCACAGCAGCGTAGCCTCCTTTCCCTCAAACTTTTTGTATAGGCCTTGCTTGGGAGCTGCTAGATTGGAGTGCCTGCAAGAAGTGGTTGTGGTGTGGGGGATAGTGGATAGGGCTGTTCAGGAAAAGTAGTTACTTTGCATAAAAAGTTTCCAGCTGTTTCAAAATAGTCATTTGCCCCTGCAAGTTGTTTACAGTGAAGGTTCAGTGGAGATGACTGAGCTGACACAATGTCTGCTGTAGCTCCTGAGATCACTGGAAATATCCAGTATTAAATCCCTTGTTGTCTCTGGGTAGGAGCCATTTCTCTATCTTTAAGAATAGGGCTTGAAGAAATGCCCCAGGTAACCTCAGTGCTCTTGAAAGCAGATTTTTGAGTCTTCTAATTTTTACGAAATAAAGGTGTGATGAATGTGTTTATCATTTCCCTCCAATAAAGGGCTTGGAGAACTTGGCTTGTGTGTGACTAATAACCGTGGTTTCCATCAGATGATCATGAGACCCAGGGTCACTGTGTGTAATTCCCTATGTACGTAATTTGTCCTATTCACGTGAATAGCTGGAAATTCAAACTGGTTGAAACTGGTTCAAGCTAAAACTTGAATTGAATTGTCAGGACAACATGAGAAAATTGCACTGGGTATGTTCACCGATTCTAATATTAATAAATAGCCTTTAGAGTTAGTTATTCCATAAATTGAAAGAATATCTGTAACAGATAAGATTTAGTATAAGATGAATGTCATGCAAGAATCGAGGGAAGATGCATTTGCTTGAGGTTGCTTTGGGAACATTCCTGGGAGGTGTGGGTTTGGGGAAAGCTGGTCTGTGCTGGGTGCTCTGAGCTGCTCAGAGCTCAGGGGGTGGGACTTTGGCAGGTTCAGGGTGCTTTTTTTTCCCTAGAGAGCATTCTTGTTTGCTTGCTTCTTGTTTTCTTTTTCTTTCTTTTCCTCTGTCTGTTTTTCTGTCTTTTATGGTCTTGATAGTGGAAAGTGAGAGACCTTTGCCTTTCAAACCTACCTGATTATCCCTGGAATAGCACTAGCACCAACAGCTTCCTCCCTCAGTGATAAAGCAAAGATGTTCAAAGAGGCCAGAACAAAACTTCCCAATTCCCTGGGAATTCTAACCCTGTTTTTAGACATTCAAATCTTTGCCACACTCCCTCGTAGTGCAGAAATTTTCCATGCTGCTTTGCATTAGCTGTGAAGTCCTTCAATTGTCAGATGTATATAAACCTCAGCTGAACTAGTCTGCTGGTTCTTTAGAGCAAGATTTAGAAGAAATAGGGGTTTGTACTCACTTTATGGATAGAAAACTGAGGCATAGAAACATAGAGGCTAGATGTCATTTCCTTCCTGCAGAGTGTGAGTTTATGAACCTAACAATGTTCTTTTGACAGTTGTGTGAGTGGGATAATACCTAAATAGGAAAATGAGATGACAGGTTTCACAGTTTCCCTGTTGAGGGCGCTTGGAATAAAAAAACCCCTAAGTTTTGCATGCTCTGCTAGGAGAAAATGTCAGAAACACAGAAGCGCACAGTTAGAGATGGCGAAGTTCCCCAGCTGTGGATCTAGTTCTGCAGGTGCCCAGGCTCATTAGGAGCAAATTTGGGATGAAAGAGATGAAAATAGAAGTTTGATGGTCTGCTGAGATCCGGGAAAAAGCTGCTGTCCCATTTGCTGGCATCACTTGGTATCTAATAAACACGTAGAGCTCTGAAAACCCCTGCTGTGCCCTGGATGAGATGTCTCACTGCCAGCTCACACATCTGAGCCTGAGCCTGCGCACGCTGCGCACAGAGACCCAGTGTTGGAGACACTGCACTCCTACTGTCACAGGTTGTGTTCACAGAGCTCACTTCTGTTCCTGCTTCTGGCACAGCATCTCTGGTTGCCCAGAAAGGTGGTGGATACCCCATCCCTGGACACATTCAAGACTGGGGGCTACGAGCAACCTGATCTAATTGAAGACGTCCCTGCTCATTGCAGGGAGGTTGCCGTAGATGGCCTGTGAAGGTCCCTTCCCACCCAAACCATTCTCTGATGCAATGATCACCTCTGGTATTGCCCTGTGAGGAAGCTGGCAGCTGACCAAACCATTAGCATAAATGGAAAAAATTGCAAAAGCTGCTTGATCGTGAGCATGCTGACCTCTTCCCAGGATGAGCTCAAGCTTGTTGCCATGTGAGATGCTTTCAGCTGGTTCAGAGCTGTGGGATTTTCTTCCTTTTCTTGAGCACAGAAGCATTAACTTTTTGGACCTAAGCCAAGCAACGAGCTTTCACCTTGCCTATTATGTGTAGATAAGTCCCTTGGTGTGGGAATGCTCTGTGGCACTTGGATCAAACTGACATCAAGGACTTTCTGCCTGGTGGCCACCTCTCTCTGAACTCCAGACTGCCCATGGGGCTTGCTTAGAATTCGTGTGGCAGCAGAAATCTTTGCTCCCAGTTATCAAGTCTGAAGCTGGCATCCTATGTGTTTTAAGGCCAAAATAAAGGCTGTTTGCATCCTTTGAAAGGTTATGATTTGCCTTGTAACATCCCCAGGATGTTTTTGCTGCCCTGGTGGGGTCCTGTGGGGGAAGCACAGTGCTGGATCACTTTGGCTTGTCCATGCAGCAGAGCAAAGTGAGGAGTAGGACATCCAGCAGGAGCAACCCTCATGCTTCCAGAGTAGTGAGGACCAGGACACACAAAGCTGGCCATTGGACCAGCTTCAGAGCTCTTCTGGATTTTATCACACTTTAGAAACTGATAAATAAACACCTTTATCCTGCTTTATCCCCTTTCTGATATTTTCTGGAAGTGAGAGAAACAGAGTACTCCATTTTCCAACATTAAAGGAATATTTACTTTGCCTGATTTCTCAAAAGAAATGGGGTTCGGGTGGTTATCTTCCACCCACTCTTCCCTCAAGATTTTGAGCTTACGTGGCCAGTTTCCACAGTGCCTGAAAGAATAAAAGTTCCTAAAATGTTTCCTGAGCAGAAATATCCAGTTCAAACACATGCACTTTATGCAGATGTCAGGGAAACCACACCAGTGGGTGCTGGCAATGGGCCCTGTGTGCCCCAGCTCCCCATGGGCCCGCTGGTGGTTGGGCATTGCATGGTCTGCATGGCAGCACTTCTCCAGCCCCTCTGGCATGGTGAAGCCAACAGAGAAGTCAGACACTAGGCTTTGGCTCAGGCTTTATGCCCTGAGATAATCCCTCACTTCATTATAAGATGGGATTTTAAAACTGCAGAGCAATGAAAAGCTTCTACTGGATAGTAGGAAGAGAAACCCTTAATAAACACAAAAATCCTATTAAATATATATATATATACATAACTGTCCTGCCACATTGAGGCATTGGTGACAGCTCTCCCAATTTATCATGACTTTTGCAGTTGGCAGTGCTTTTATTTTTAGTGACTAACCATTGGACTCCTGCTATCGCAGGAGCCGTTTTCTCTGTCTTTTTAATACAAGCCAGAGTCTAGATGCTATTTTTGCAGAGGGAAGCTATAAAAGGTGAAATAAGTACAGAGTAAGGTTTTTAAAGCCAGAAGGCTGGTCAGAAAATCCACAGTACTTTTTAATTTCCTTATTTTTTAGTATTTGGCTGAAAACACAAGTCTTGCAATGATGAATCATATGAGTTATTGGTTCATTCAGAGTACCAGAACAAACCAGAGAGTAGCACATCACTCAGGGCATTTTGCTATGCCAAAAATTGTGTACTGAGTGAAGATAAGTGCTTAGGAGGTGATCTAAAATGCCACACCAAAGGAAAAAACTGAGTGCCTTCATTTCTCTCCAAGCACTACGATAAATCCATCATTTATCTGTAGTTTCACTTGAAAACATAGGTGTCCTGAAGTGGGTGTCTGATTGTCGTTAAGTTGGAACAGGTTCCACAGAAAACAGGGTATTTTTGTGGAGGAAGGGAGTAGGTTGCTGGTTGGCAACACACTGCACAGGATTCACCCAGCTATCAGTGTGGATAGGTGAGATGCATTTCTACTGTGGAGCTTTTTATGAGAAACATGAACTCATTTAAATTAGATACAGAAGGGGAAAAAAGTTCTGGTGGTAGTGCCCTTTCTCAGAGCATTTTGCACATTTCCAGTGTTGTTCTGGAGTGGGAGGACTGTCTCCTGATGCTTTGTCTCTTGCAATGCAGGGTGCGTGAGACTGCAGGGTCCCCAGGGTGGAAAAAGTAGGCAGAAAAAATGTTGTTTTCCCAGTGTTGTACAGACCTACACTGTCGGGCTGACTCTTTGGGCAGGGCTGTAAAAACAGGAGATTTTTTTCTTTCCTGCTTTCTGTGACCTCCTTGGCTGCTTGCGAAGACCCATGAGCTGGAATCTCATCATCTGCCCAGCAACCTCCCAAAGGTATTTTAGGAGTGCCACATGGAGCACCAGCTCACAGTACTTACAGACAGCATTGCATAGTGCTCCAGCAGCAGCAATTCAGTCCTTATTTGGGTTTCAGCCAATGTTTGTTGTCCTCCTTGGAAATGGTATTGATTATTTCTGCTGAGGAGCCAATTATGGCCACTATGATACTCACTACCCCTCTTCCCAGGATAATGTGTGCCGTGGAGGCTGCTCTGCTGGGGCTGCCAAATGGGCCAGTGAGGCTCCAGACAGAGCCCTGACCTTTTAAATAACCCATGATATGAATAAGCAGTTACTCATGCCCTAAACCTTATTGGACATGTTGGTTGGTTTGTTTTATGCAGGGATTGGCATTTGTTCAATACCTGGGAGGTTTAATACTGGGAGGTACAGTGTCCCACATGGCATCTGTCTGCTTGGTGGCACTGCAGACTGCATGCAGTGGGAAGAATTTTGGATGAGAGAAAACTGCTGTGCCAATGGAGAGCAGTCCCACGGGCTTTTGGAGCCCACCAGCAATTGGTACCCAGCATTGCATTGCCAGGGAAAATTATCCTGGGCTATCAGGTTGTTCACTTCTTGCCAAGCCTGGTGAGGTTCCATGCCAACGACCATGGAATGATGGCTAGAGTCTGGGACCCTGCTCTGCCAGTGGTAGTTGTGATGCTGGTCAGAAAACAGTGGTTATGGAGCCTGCAGGCAGCTGACCTGTTTCTTGTGCCTGCTGTTGGCAGCAGCTCTGCAAAGCCTTACACAGCAAAACCGCAAAAATCTTAAAGCTTCACCCCAGTGAAAGTTCAAAAAAAACCAACCCTGGTTATAATAAAGCATTTGAGAGGTCCTTCTCAGCCAGAGGTGAGATGTCCCCATGATCAGAAGTGGGAGTTAGTGCACTCTGATAAACCAGTTGCCAGAGAATCTTGATAACCCAGCAGAGAGATTTCTGCCTGATGGGAGGACAGAGGATGTGGCAGTGCTGAAGCTGTGGGGTGTCCACAGTTCTGCTCTCCTGTGGGCTAAGTGGTGGAAATGGTGGGTTGGTACTGAAACATGGGTGATTCCTCATTTTGCTCTGTATTTATTACCTTGTTCTGCCTTACTGAGTCTGTGTAAAAAGGTTCTTTGCCTAGATGGTGATTGGGTGCTGGAACAGGCTCACCAAGGCAGTGGTCACAGCACCAAGCCCGTCAGAGTTCAAGTGTCTGGATGATACTCTCCAGCACACAGTATGACTCTTGGGGATGGTCCTGTGCAGGACCAGGAGTTGGACTTGATGATCCTTGTGGGTCCTTTCCAACTCAGCATTTTCTGTGATTCTGTGTTAATGTTACAGCTGGTGTTTTTGGCTCTCTTTGGGTTTACAGCATTTAACAGCTTCCTGGGCAAAGCACTGTCCCACGTGATTTATTTGATGCTATTTAGATTAATTTGTTGAGCCTCCAGCCTGAGTTTGTTTTCTTAAAATTTGGGCTGTATTTTTCCATCTGGCTGCCTAGTGGAGACAGTGTCCAAAATGGGTATTTCAATCCCTTCCTATGTATTTTTTTGCAAAGTTAATTGAATTGTAAGAAGCAGGTTACTTAAGCAAATGCAGTGGCCCCTGTCACACTTCGCAGGACCTGTTAAACACTTAAACCCAAACGTGATCTACACTTCCCAGTGATTACAACTGCAATGGGCAAATCAGCCATCCTGCCCCGTGAGGAAGAGGTTGAGGAGGTCTTCTTGGGGCAGCTCCTCCAGTGCAGCTGCTGCTGGACTGCAACTTGATAGTGCGTCTGTCCACCATGAAATACTACATCTTCCATCATATACTTGACCCAAAATAGTATGTAAACTGGTATCTGATGAACTGCATCCAGGCCCATGTCACCTGTACAAAGTAGGAATATCATCTACTCTGTTTACAGAGAGGGAAATAAGTTGTGTGATCTTTTCTTGCTGCCATTTAGGCATCATTAGTGAACTTGGGCACACCTGGGACATGCCCACTGGGGGTGGGGAATGGGTGGTGAGCACAGGACCCTGAAGCAAGCAGAGCTCAGCGGCAGTGGTTTTGAACCCTAGCTTTCCCGTGCCAGGTGATGCAGTAAGCTTGGCTTCGGGGGTACTTTTCTGATGCAAAGGGCTGTCTGCAGAAGCAGAACCCTCAGTGTCTCCACTGTTTGGCAGTGTGTTTGCTCAGGGTTATTTTCATGCTACAAACAGTTGAGGTTATTGAAGAGAGCAAAATGAACAGTGTTTGTTTTTAAGTTCATTTTGGGTTTTCAGTGCTGTCATTGTCTCAGGGAAGTGGTGCCTGAGGATTCGGAGCGGGTGAGGTTAAGAATTTATTACACAGTGTTTGGGGCTGTACAGAAACATCTCCCAAAGGTCTCACTGAAGGAAAAGGAAAGGATACTCTATGGAGGAGCCAGGAGTGGGTGGGCATGGAGACAAGTCTGCAGTGCCGGGGCACTGACTGCAAGAGCGGTGATGCTGGGGTTTATGCTTTCGGACTCCTGGGCTGCATCTCACCTCTGAGCTAAGTGTGTAGGTTTCCACTGGGACTTCTTCTATGTCCTTACTGGCTGGATCTACATCTGAGGTCAGGTTCCTTACACCAAATTGATTTAACTGAGATTATGCATTTGTTAGTCTAGATCTGGATCTGAACTGTTTATTTCTGTAATTTGCCAAAGTAAAATCCAAAGTCCAGAAGATCTTAGTGTATGCCTTCATTCCAGAGTCTGACTCCAGTTTTATGGGCTCTTGATGCATTAAGAGTACTTTAAAACAGTTAATAATTTGTATTAAATGGTTTAGCTGCAGATTTTAACTACTTAACCACAGCAGAGTAGAAGCAAATGGAATGGGGTTATTCTTAAAAAGATTTCCGTTATCCTAGTATGTGCTTACCTTGTAAATCCTAGTGTATGTGTTACACCATCCATCTCTTACAGAACTGTGTGGCTCTTCTGCTTTAGAGATGGAGGCAGCAGCCCACAGATGCATAGGGTGCCTGCTTTGTATCTCCAAAATCTTGGATAGTGCCAAGGCTGTTCTGTCATCCTCCATCTCAAATCCAGGAGAACAAAATTTGGGTTTAAATTAGAGTGGGAAAATGGAAACAAAAGAGACAAGAAAAGCCTGAGTAAAGTATTCAGAGAAATTGTGTGATAGAAATTATTCAAGTTAAATCGAAGACCTTGGGCTGTTTCCATATGGGAAGATCACAGGCATCCAAGTGAATTGCTGAATCTCAGGCAGTTCCCTGTGTTGTCCTCGACAATCTGTATGAGTCCTGCCATGGAAGTTGATGCAATCAGTATGTGTAAAATTCAGCACAATACCACCCTGCGGAGTAGCGTGCAGAAGCCCAGGAGGTTGGCTGGATAAGGGGGTTCATTTCATTCCTTGCACTGACGTCTGTGCTAATCACATACTGACAGATGGTGGACCTGGTTCTCCCTGCCTCTAAAACAAAACCTCTGTCCTCCCGTTCTGTCTCTTTGCAGAGCTTCCTTCCTCAGAACACTTGAGCGTGGCTGATGCGACATGGCTTGCCCTCAACGTGGTGTCTGGTGGAGGTGGCTTCTCCAGCTCCCAGCCCATTGGAGTGACCAAAATTGCCAAGTCAGTAATAGCACCACTAGCTGACCAAAACATCTCAGTGTTTATGCTCTCCACCTATCAGACGGACTTCATCCTGGTAAGAGAATGTGAGAGGAAAAGGCAGAGTTACTGCCACCAGATGTTAGGCATTTCTGGGAACAAGTTGTTTGGGGAGTGGCAGAAGAACCAAAGTCTGCTTTCCCCAGAGCTCTGTCCCTTGTAGTTAGGTTTTCTGATATCTCAGGATCTTTCCCCATAGAATGAAGCATTTGTTGTCATGAGTTGTCTGGTGTCTAAGGAGAGTGCTGAGCTCACTCTACAGTCGCTCTCTCAGTGGAGGTTCTGGCAGCATTTCCCACCATCACTCAGACATTGGTTTTCTGAAAGTTAGAGGAACACAGTATCTGCTGTCAGGTTGGCTGCTGATGGCCAAGAGGCTCCAAAGATGTTTTGGGCAGACTGTCTTTCTGTCTCACACACACACACGTGTGTGTGTGTGTGTGTGTGCCTGCACAGAGGGGCCAGCCTTATTTCCTTAGGAAACAAGGCTGAAGAACAGGCAGTACTGAGTTCTTGAAGGGATGCTGGAAAAGACATGAGGCATCCCCCTCTTAGAAATCTCCACACTCTTCTCACAGTCTTAAAAGCACTCTGAGGCTCATACTGGTATCACCAAGTGTGCTTCTCTAAGACACACACAGATGGTATTTATCATTACACACCCACTGGGTCAAACAGGAGCATGTGCCCTCCACTGCAGTGTCTTGTCACTTCTGGAGCCCACCCATCACCAGATAATCCTGTTGTCACCTCCAGGTGCGTGAGCGAGACCTGCCCTTCGTGATGCACACCCTGGCTGCCGAGTTCACCATCCTCAGAGTAGTAAATGGGGAGACAGTGGCTGCTGATGACTTTGGGATAACAAATGGATTTGTCAAACCAAAACTAGGTAAGGACCAGCACAGGCTCAGCTTGCCAGGGAGTTGGTCTCCATGACACATGGGGTAGAAGTCCTGCCTCCTAGCTTCCTCTGACATTTGGGGGGAATGTTTATCCTGTTGTAAAATAATAATCTTACAAGGCTATCCCACTACAACCAAGGATTTGAGTAGGTTCTTAACTTTCTGGGCAGTGCTGATGAGTTTTGCTGAATTTTGGCCTTGTAATGCTCATTTCACATCTCTAGAGGAGACATGCCTTTTGTAGGACAGAAGGTTAAAGTACAATTCATTGCAGTTGCAAAAATAACATTGTCTGCAGCCCATATTTCCACGCTTCAACGTTCCAAAGGAAAATGGCTTCTATAAAAGCTTGTTTAAGTATTGCAGTGATGCACAGAGAAGATTGTTGTTCAACTTTTACACTTCAGTGCCGATGAGGATCAAGGCCACAACAAGCTCAGGACTGCACAAAAGCAGTCTAGATGTTTGCAGTCTAGAGGAACAAGCATCAAGCCAAAGGACACAATTAGGAAAACGTAAATACATATGTTTAGCTAGAGACCTCTGTGTAACTTTTTGCCCATAACAAAAAAAAGCAGAGATCAGTTTTGATGAAGGGTCACTCAGTTTTGTCACTCAGGAGCTATAAATCATCTGGTTTAAGAAAATGAGCCTTAAACAAAAAAAGCGTTAAGGAAGGACACAGTGAAACGTGTTGATCAGGCACAGGTATGTAGTTTACTGTGTTGCTCTTTTTACTAGTTGCTTGCCTGAATACTGGCTGCTTCTCAACCACTGGCTGCAATGTGTTTCCCAAACTGCTGTGTGGCAGCTGGTTTTTAATTTTTCTAGATGCAATGAGGGAAAAGAGGGTGGACTGCCAACAACCACAGCTGGAGAAATGCCTTCCATAGCCTTGCCTTTTAAATGGCAGAAGCCTGAATTTTTTTCCACTTTTCAGTTTGTCTTGTCACCTCCTTTAGCTTGTCCCTCATCTCATGTGGCTACACCTGATGGCATGAAAGCCCTTAGGAGTAGAGAGCTGAGCAGGGTACTCAGAGTGATACCATCCTGTACCCCAGGGAGAGCACCACAAGAGCAGGTTGTCCACAGGTCCCTCAGTCCCTGTCTGAGAGCCAATATGTCTTCAGCCAACAAATACCTTCAGCTTTCTCTGCAGCTGCTGCCAGTGCATGGATAATACGACTGCTGGGACAGGAACCTGCTGCAGATGTGGCTTCATAGTTGTATGTGTCTGTGTGTCTCTTTCAGTTCAGAGGCCTGTCATTCATCCCCTTTCCAGTCCAAGTAATATGTTCTGTGTCACCAGCCTGGATCCAGATACCCTTCCTACTGTTGCTACACTCCTAATGGATGTCATGTTTTACTCCAATGGGTAGGTCACGCAGAGGAATGGGCTTCCAGCAGAGGTGTGCCTGGCATCTGGAGGTGCAGATTCCCATTGCTCTTCTGGGATGCCCAGGGATCTGCTGTGGAGTTGCGCTGCTCTAGTGCTCTGGACTGGGGGAGGGAGGTTTCACAGTCTCAGGAGGGTTGTCCTGATAGGTGGAAGCCCAATGGGCTTGAGGGTGCCCACAGAGGGTACTGGTTTTGGAAAGCTGAGCCTTTCAGAATGAAGCTAAGAGCAGCCATGTGATCAGCATGCTGCATATCTGTACAGCTGACTGGGCTGCTGCCCCTTGGTGCCTGTGGCTCCTGGCCCACAGCCTCATGCAAGGGGACCTTGGGGCAGGGATGGGAGAGGTTTGTCAAATGTGGAGATTGCCCTTTTTCCTCCTGCAAAATAAAAAAATTAAAAGCAGCATAGAGTGACAGGGCTCTGTGTCTTGTCCCTAAGTCAGTATGTTCAGTATGAACATTTCTGGTTTCACAGCCTTCTTGTGTTCTTCTTGCCATAGTTAATGTTCTTCTCCTCTGTTTCTTCAGAGTAAAAGACTCAGTGGTGGGCAACGAAGACTCGGGACATATACGCTTTTTCTCCTTTTCTCTCATCGAGGGTTATATCTCCTTGGTCATGGATGTGCAAACACAGCAGAGGTGAGCGTTAGTCTTAGGGTAATCTGGACCTTTAAAAAAGCACTTGGGATATTTTCAAAGGAGCAGGAAGCAGCTTAGACTCCTTCACGTTAATTATTGGGACCTTCATTGCATCGGTGTCATGGGCCTGTACACCCTCTCACTTTCCTGAGTGAAATCTGGCATGTGAGTTCCAGTGTCTGAATTTTCAGCTTGTCTGTCCAAGCCCTCAGTGAAATCACAAGTCAGTGTGATGTAGGGTTATCTCACTTTCAAAAGAGGAACATTGGAGTGATTTTGGCATTTTTATTCTATTGTTCATTAGCTGTGCTTTTAAGAGCAAAACCCAAAAAGAAAATCTGGTGTAGCTGTTTGAAGTTTTACTGATGAAGGCCAAATTCAGGAAGGGGATGTCAGTGACGCTGTCCTCCTGCTTTTCTTATACACGTGGCTGGTCTTGGTTCGAAATTTTGTTATGATGATTATGTCTTGAGTTATCCCTGTGCAGTGGGAGCCCATGACTCGTTTGTCTGATAAGCAGAAAGTTAGCTGGGGAGCAGATATCAACCTCTGTGTTTGTGCTTCTGCAGCTGCGCAGCACAGAAGGCTCTGAGGTCTGGAGGCTGGAGAGGATGCTGTACTGAGACTCAATGCTTAGATCTGCTTTTATGACACAGTGTAGTGTTTGGGTTTGATTCTTGGGGGCAAGTCCCCTGCCCCAGGGACTTGTTTTTCAAACTATTAATTGCCCTCTTGAAAGTTTCTTTCACCTTATTGGAGTAAACCTTTGTCTTCCTTCAACACTGGCCAGAGGGCTGGAGCTTCAGCCTGGGGCGCGGGAAACCTGGGAGGCCAATTCTTCTCCATCACAGGCTGCCTGACTGATGTTGGGCAAGTCTCTTACCCACTGGTCTCTTTTCCCCTGCTAAGAAATAAGGATCTCTGCACAGATACCAGGGACCTCCTGGGGATAGTGTGGAAAAAAGCACTGATGGTGCTGAAACACAAGAACAGTGGTCAACATTTACATTCCTGAGAGCAGGTATGGAAACATATTCCATCCCTAGGTGTGTCCAAATGCAGTTCAAATGAAACCTTCACGGTCTCAATGTTTGTAAAGCTGGGGCACAGCCTGTTTCTTAGAAATCTTTTCCTGTGCCTCTCTCACAAAGGATGCTGATTTACCATAGAACACCTGAAGGGGCAGGCAGGTGCATCTGCCCCACTTGCCTTGAGTTTTCCCAGTTTGCCCAAGCTGCTGCCCTGCTATTGTTGACTTCAGATGTTGCAGGGATGCAGGAAGAGCAGATCCCCGCAGGCAGAATCTGAAACACTGCTGTGTTTTAATTGCCATGTTTGATGTTCCTTTGCTTTTACAGATTTCCTAATAATTTGTTGTTTACAAGTGCTTCTGGCGAACTGTGGAAGATGGTGCGGATTGGTGGGCAGCCTCTTGGCTTCGGTAGGTGACATTTGCAGGATCAGTTGGTGTGCAGGCAGTCAGGTGTGCAGGCAGAGTTGCCTCAGGGCCTTCAAGGAGTATGGAAAAATCCATCTGAGGCTGAGGGTTTTTGAGAGTCAGCAGCTTAACATGACTTTGTGAGCTGAGATTTTCGGACAGGAGAAGTCTGACTCCTATCTGTTAAGTCAGACTTCTAAATATACTCCTGAAAGTGCTATGTGCTTGACAGCTCCAGCTAAATTGCATTCATCTGCTGGACTTTGGAGGTGGCTACTGCTGGGGCTCTGATTAAAGAGAAAAACTGGACAAAAGGTGGCATGGAAACGCATTGTAGATTACTGAAATCAGTGGTCCAAAGGCACTGTCGTACTCCAGTGCAGAGATCATAGAATCACAGAATCAGCTGGGTTGGAAAGGACCTCTGAGATCGTCAAGTCCAACCCTTGATCCACTACCACTGTGGTTACTAGACCGTGGCACTAAGTGACACATCCATTCTCATCTTAAAAATCTCCAGGGATGGAAAATCCACCACCTCCCTGGGCAGTCCATTCCAATGCCCGATTACTCTCTCTGTAAAGAATTTGCTCCTAATATCCAACCTAAACCTCCCCTGGCAGAGCTTAAGACCATGCCCTCTTGTCTTACTGATAGTTGCCTGGGAAAAGAGACCGACCCCCACCTGGCTACAGCCTCCTGTCAGGTAGTTGTAGAGAGTGATGAGGTCTCCCCTGAGCCTCCTTTTTTTCAGACTAAACCCCAGCTCCTTCAGCCTCTCCTGACAGGACTTGTGCTTGAGTCCCTTCACGAGCCTTGTTGCTCTTCTCTGGACCTGCTCTAGCCCCTCCATGTCCTTCCTGAACTGAGGGGCCCAGATCAGATTATTCTCTGACTTCAGTAGATTTAGTATAGATTTATAGCTGTCCAGGTGGGAGTCCTGTTCTCAGATTTTTCACATTCAGTGCTCCATGTTTTCTCTATTCAAAAAAATATTGGTCCTAAGTAACATAGAGCAAGTGCTTCATGCCTGGAGGCATGTTCTTCTTATTTTTGTGTCCCCTGCAGTTTTAAGGGTCTGATCTGAATACTGCAACAAAGGCCTGATCTTCAGGAAACACGGGGGATCCTTCCCATGGGCTCTGAACCAGTTACAAAATACAAGCTTCAAGAACATTTCTGAAAAATGTTTGGCTGATTTTTATATTTAATTGCAACTTCTACACCAGACAACCAAAGGTAGCAAGAAGGAAATCTTCACGTAACCTTCTCTTTAAGCATCTTAGAGGCAAAATATGTAGATATGTCACTGATGGCACATCAGGACACTTACCAGGCCCCTACATATGTGATGTTTAAGTATGTTAACTTAAAATCAAGTTGATATGTTGAATTCAGATTGGTGAAACTTAAGGTTTCATCTGAAAACAGTGTATCATTTTATCTGCAACAAACAAGACAGATGAATGATTTAAATTCCATTTAAAGCCCAGAAAGCCAACCAAATAGCCCAAACAGCCAATCAGATCCTGGGCTGCATCCAAAGGAGAGGGGCCAGCAGGTCAGAGGAGGTGATTCTTCCTCTCTACTCTGCTCTTGTAAGACCCCACTTGGAGCACCATGTACAGATTTTGTGTGGATGTGGAACTGTTGGAGCAAGTCCAGAGGAGGCCACAAAGTTGATAAGGGAACTGAAGCACCTGTCTCCTATGAAGACAGGCTGAGAAAGTTGGAGCTCCTGAGCCTGGAGAACAGAAGATTGTGTGGAGACCTCACATCAACCTTCCAGTATCTGAAGGGACCTACAGGGAAGCCAGGGAGGGACCCTTCATCAGGAACTGCAGTGACAGGACAAGGAGTAATGGGTTCAAACTGAAAGAGGGAAAGTTTAGGTTAGATATTAGGAAGAAATTTTTCCCTGTGAGGGTGGTGAGACACTGGCACAGGTTGTCCAGGGAGGCTGTGGATGCCCCAACCCTGGCAATGTTCAAAGTCAGGTTGGATAAGGCCTTGAGCAACCTGATCTAGGGGGAGGTGTCCCTGTGCGTGACAGAGGGGCTGGGACAAATTATCTTTAAGGTCCATTTCAACCTCATAACATTCTGTGATGATTCTGTGATGAAATTGGCATGAAATCCTGTCTCAGGGGCTCTGGTGGGCTGCAGCCTAGGAACCACGTCTCCAGGCTGATAGGTGGATCAGCATCTCCTCTCTCAAAGGTGCAGGGCAAAGTATTTGATAGCAGAGAAAAATTGAGGTAAAAGGGCACATGAGGCTGATTTTGGTGCTTCCTTCCTGAACATCATTCATTTCTTTGGACCTCTGAAAATCGTTTCAGTTCTAATGTTTTGTGTCTTTGGAGATCTGCATTTCTCTGTAGCAAAATGAAGGTAATAAAATTAAATGTGCCAAAAAAGCCTGATTCTGTGAGAAAGAACACATTTGATTACAGAGATTCCTTCTGGTTGGAGTTTGTAAAGACAAACTACTCCCTGTGTAGCCGTGGAGTTGGTGAGTCCCAGGAGTTATGCAAGCCCCTCCAGACAACGGTTGATTTTTTGTCTCCCTACAGATGAATGTGGAATTGTTGCTCAGATTTCTGAGCCTTTGGCCGCAGCTGACATCCCAGCCTACTACATCAGTACTTTTAAGTTTGATCACGCATTGGTGAGTATGGAGACAGCTTTTTTGCAATAGGGCAGATCTTTTCCCTGGGAGAAAACTCATGATGAGAATGTCATTTCCATCTGGATAGCTTGTTGATGTGCCTTTGCTTCAATATAGCCCAGCAGACACCTCTCTCCAGCCTCCTTCTGGCTGTCACTGCTCTGTGTCAGAGGCTCCTGAACCAAGCCCAGCCCTACCCAAAGGCAAAGCTGTGTTAGCGAGTGTTGTTCTGGAAAAAGGCTGCTCCCAGTCCTTAAAGACTTGCAGCAATGGAGACTTCACAGCCTTCCTGAGCAGTCTTGTTAACTGCATCCCTATCTTTTATTAGAAAGAGCCACAAACCCTCTCCCATTTTGCTGCAGACGTAGTTGCAGGCTCCAGACTCTCAGGATGGTGCTGTGACGACCCATCCTTAAGGGGAAGGTGCTTCTTTAGGTGCTTCCTTACATTTAAGGTTAGGCCATCCCAGGTGCCTTTGTGTGTGGGAAACATTTTGGAGAGTCTCCCAGTAGCAGATCCCTGCCTTCATCTCTTGGTGCCTGCATGGCCCTAACCTTTGTGTTTCAAAACCCATTTCTTAGCTCTGCTGCCCTTGCAGACCTTTGATAAACAAGCAATAATTGGCAGCACAGCAAGGGAAGGCAATTTTGAAGCAAATAAGTTTGTTGCCATGTTTGTTCTCATGAGTGCCCATAAGCAGTTATAGCACAATCATCAACATGAGGGTCATGCCATCCTTGCAGAGTTCTGTTTTATGCTGATGGATATTTTACTTTTTAGGCCAGGGGTCCCCAAACTTTTCAAATAGAGGGCCAGTTCCCTGTCCCTCAGACACTGTGGGGGGCCGAACTATAGTTTGGAAAAAAATGAACGAATTCCTATGCAAACTGCA
>JAWWLV010000053.1:8413768-8454402 GCA_035041135.1 Platyrinchus mystaceus | reverse complement strand
ACATGATGGTGCACGTGCTTCCCACTGGTGCTGGCTTGCTTGTCCTGTCTGGGAGGTGGAGGGAGGGAGGGAGAGACGGGGGAGGCGCCCACCTTGCTGATGCCGCCGCCTCCTTCCTCAGCCCGGCTGTGCAGTCTGGAGGGGGGGGCCAGAAGGGACTGAAGGGACTTTGCCGCACCGGGGCTCTGGCGATTTCGCCCGAGGTGGCTGGAGCTCGCAGTCCAGAGGCTGCTGACACTGCTTGCCCGGCAGAGGAGACGCCCCCGCCTCTCGCCCGCCGGGCATTGCAGAGGAGGAGGAGGAGGACGGGGCTGCTTGGTTTCCGCCCCCAACCCCCGGCGGGGGGTGGAGCAGGCCAGATAAGGGACTCTAGGGAGCCGGACCCGGCCCGCGGGCCGTGGTTTGGGGACCCCTGTTTTAGGCCTACCTTTGCTCTTCCTTTGGCTTTATGGACCCCCTCAAAAATGAGGACTTTCCCTGGAAAGGGAAAATTGCTGTGCCTGTAGCCAGAAGCAGAATGGCATTTGTCTTGGAGCCCATTTCCCTGGTCCTGAGGAAGAGAGTCGGTAGCTCATGTGCTAATAAAGCTACAAAACTCAGCTGCGTTGTGCTATTCAATTGTGGGGTTTTTTTTAAATGTGCCCTTTTTTGCATTATACTTCTCCTTTCATCACTGCAAATTCACTGCTCAGGCCCTGCCTTTGACCTGTGAAAGCTCCAGTGAGTTCAAAGAAAGTTTTGGGGGGGTGGGGGAGAGCTTTAATTTCACAATTGGTATGAACCATTAGCAGATGATAGGTCATGTGTATAAAGAGTAAAAGTAAATATTATTTCAGATAGCAAAGGTCAAAGTGTTGTATATGTTTGTCTTATTTTCTTGAATTTTAACTGTGCTGATAAGATAAGCTAATAAAACACCATTTAAAAATCAATACTGTTAGCTTTGCCTCACATTCCTGCCATTGTGTGGCCCCAAGTGCCCACTTTCTATGCAGAGCACAAGGTGCAGAGTGCTTCTAGGTGTCAAGCCACATCTGGAGAGCTCAGCCCTGTCAGTTAAGAGGTATTTAGCTGAAAACTTGTGCCATACAATTGTGATGACTGCAGGCAGCTCCACCCTGTTGGAGTACTTCATCCCGTTGCCTCCAGCCCCACAGAAGGAGCCTGATCTTGCCTCCCATCAGCTGGCAGGGCATTATGGGGCCATGCACTGAGGTCTGCAGATCTTCCTTACTCAAAGCAGTATTTTAGTGTTTTTCCTTGCTACTTGACATTTTCTTTATGTGTGGTTTTGAAAGCCTTTTCACCTGGACAGTGCTTTTCTAGCTGTCAACTCCCTCCATCCTTTGGAAGGTGCATTTCAAGCCCTCCTTTGCCTAACTTTGCCCTGGGCACGCTGGCCAGGTTTAGTGCTTTTTGGTTCTAGGGTGTTTGTGTTGGCCAAGACCCTGACCTAGATTTTGTCATTTTCCCTAACTTTGCTACCCAGATACCATGACTTCTATTGACATTTCTAACAAGGTCTAAATGCATCATGAACCCTTTCTCTAAATCTTCCCTGTCTTTATTTGAGGTACTGACCTGTTGTCAACATTTCGAAGCACTTTATAAAAGCCTGTTGTTCCCATTGATCTCTTTTTTTTTTCTACTGTGCATCTTAAGGTGGTTTTTGTTGCTGGGGTGTTAATACTGAGGTCTTCCTGCAATGCTTCACTGTAGATGTTTGCCCTGGAAATCAGGATTTGTGCTTGAGAGGAAATCAAGAGAAACAGTGTTGGAGATAGGAACCTCCAGGTCTCTAGCCTGTACCCTGCGTGATGAAAGGTCGGGCTGGTGAGAGCCACGGTTTCCAGCTCCCTTTAGAGAGAGCAAGGGAGAAGAGTCCAGTTTCCATGTGCTCTGCTCTTGGCTGCCTTATGCTCACAGATGTCTTGCTCTCCTTCACCAGCATTTTCCTTCTGAAGAGGCTGAAGCTGTGTCTGGCATGTAGTTTGGAGCTTCACTTCTCCCTTGATGGTTGGTGCTTTGATCTGTGCACTGCCTGAGAAGTGAACACAGTGCACCAGCTTCCCTGGGACAGGGATCATTTCCAAGGGGCAGGGAGAGGTAGAACTCCTCCGCTGTTGCCAAAAATAGTATGGGTCCTGCAAAGCAAAACCATTTGCACATCTGTCCTGGAGAAAATTGGGCCCAAAGGTTTGTGGGGTGGTTGATACCATTTCCATGCCATTAAGGGAGTCAGGCATTTTTCAGGGAGTGAAGAACCAGCCCAGTGTGTTTCAGGGAGGAGGTGGGTCTGTGCAGGTCAAAGTTAGTTGGCCAGAACTGGCCAGTGCTGCTTTCTCCTGCTTCTGTCCAGTGCTAACAGAGCATACAGAGAGACCTGTACTGCTGAGCATCACTGGGGCTGACGAGGAGAGTGTGGTTTGAAAAATTGACTCCTATGCCTTTTCTCATAATCTTCTGGAGTGGCAAGGAGTCAAACAGCTTCTTCCACTGCAGTGCTCAATGTACTGGGAAAAATGATAGAAGGGGAGGTAATGGAAAGTCCTGTTCCCAATGGTTGGAGGCATGCTGGGATTTCCTTCCTAACCCAGAAGAGTTCTCTGTATGCTTGTTTTAAGATTATTTTCTTCCTCTCCAAGGTGACTTTTGTTCACACATCGAGTTATTCCATCTTCCCATTGGAAAATTGAACATTTTTCTTGTTATTTCTCATGGGTTTTTTCCTCGGTTTTGTTAAAAGCCTTGCAGAAAGTCACAGTCCAGTTGTATTCCGACTATCTGAGCTCTGTCAGTGAATCCAGGTATTGTGCTCTGGGCCTCCTCCTCTCGCAGAGGAGACAGTCCTTCTTTGACTGACTTAATGTGAATCATTTTGGTTTCTTGCAGCAGCTCGCACACAGTTTGTTTTTCCCTCTGTCCTCTTTCCACTTTCCAAGAGCTGCCTGTTCCCTGAGCAGTGACTTGGAGTTTATGTAATGGTCTGATGTTGCTTTACTTGTGATGTTCTTTTCTACTCAGTTGTTCTGAGATATTTTGCATCTTCTGTTACAAGAGATTTTTCTTGCAGTTAAGTGTGAAAAGATACCCACTAGTAATTTTGTATATGGACTTCTATGGTTAAGTCTCCTCACGAGATTAAATAAGAAAGCGCAGATGCTACACCATACCATCTGGGAATCCCACCACAAGCAGACTGGTGGTTTTCTTTGTTTGATGGGCGTGTTCTCCTATCACCCAGCATGGTCTTCCCAGCTTATGGGTCCCAAACCTGTAGAATGCCCCTGAAAGCCTCATGGAGCCCCTAGGCAGCCCCATAAATCAATCAGCACAGGCACCTTGCTGAGCAAGCACGAGCGAGCTCCTGGTGTACAGGGCCTTCACCAACAAAAGGAAGGGAAAGGAGGGGAGAGGAAGAGGAGAGAGAAAGAGAAAGCCCAAAATAGTTGCCCTGCCATGAGCACCCACCATATGACAGCAAACCAGCTGGCTCTCACTTAGCAAGGGGATAACTTAACTCCAAGGATACCATGGGTTAATGGGTGTGTCCTTTTGTGTGGAATCTTTACTCCATGGAGTTCAGGTGTCCAACAGCAAAGTACCTGCCTCCTTGGGACTCATCTGGCTTTGTCTCCTGCCTCTTTTCCTTGTCATCCATTTTGCTGGAGGTCATGACCTTTCTTTTTGTTTTCTTGCAGGTACCTGAAGAAAATATAAATGGTGTTGTCAATGCACTCCAAGTCAGTCAAGCTGAAAAGCATTAGAAATGTTCTGAGCTGGTTCCACATGCTTTTTATTATTTTTTTTTCCTCACAGTATTTCTTGAAAAATCTGATTACAGAGAGTGACATGAAAAGAGACTGTGGAAAACTGAGCAGAAACAGCTCCAATAAGCCTTTGTTTTAATTATTATTATTATTGTTATTTTATTAAATTTATGAATGAGGGGAAGGAGGAAAGGGAGCTCAGATGGTTTCCTGATGTTCAGCTCCAAGATGAAGCGTACTGTGCCTGTGTTCTCAGTGTGGAAGGAGCTGCCCAGGGTCCCCATCTCTCCCCGTGGGTGTGCTGCTGAAACCAGCAGGACAGGCCAAGAGCAGATGGATGGGCTGCTGGCTCAGAGAGCTCTGAAAACCAGAAACAAAATGAAATGTGGAATTAAACAGAAAAGACATCACACAGTACTAGCTTGTCTCCTCGCATCAGACTTTCTGAGGACTGCCTGTCACTACCTGTGTCCGAGATAGGATGGGAACTGGGTTCTGTTTCCCCTGACAGAACTGTTTGGTGTTGGAAAAGGGGAAAATATCGAGTTGTTTGACTTTTCCTCTTTTCCATTCTCCCTACAGTCAAAGCCTGGCTGCTCTGAGAAAGCCTGGCTGGGAGGATAGCTGATCTGGTCAGCTTCTGGCAGGTGGTGTCACCCAGACTTATGTCTGCATTGAAGCATGGCTGATTTTGCCCAGTTTCTCCCACTCACCCTCTCACTGCTCCCAGAATCCTCCTGCTGGGAGGATGTCTCCTGTCTCCTGCTCCCAGGCAGCTACTGTCCCCTTGCCCCCTATCAGAGCCATCCCCCAGCCCTTGTCCCCCAGGGCCAACAAGAGGAGGGAGGTGTCTTTTCTCCTGTTTCCTCAGGCTTTTTCCCATCCACTCTGTACAGGGGGACGCAGAGGATTGCATGGGCTCCCTGGAAATCTGATCTTGCACATCACAGGCCACCTTGGCCAAGAGCCACAGCAGGTTGTATCCACTGGGGCCAGAAAGGTGCCCGAGCCCTGTGGGGACCCTCCTGTAGTTTTTCATCATCTCCTTCATCTCCCAGGTGGAAACTGCTGCTGGCTGGGATCTTGATCCATGGGGTTTTCCACTGCATTCAATGTGCAGCCCTTTGAAAGTAGAATGGCGCTGAAAATGCCTGAAGTCTGAGGTGTTTCCGTCTATCCTGTCACAGGAAGGTGATTGGGGCTTTTCCTGATCCAGGGTAGCAGGAGTGTGTTTCCTGGCTTGTACCCCAGGAGCCGGTTATCGAGGCCTGTAGTGCCACCTGGCTCTGACCAGTGCCAGGAGAGCAAATGTTACTCAAGACATGGATGCCAGCAGTCTGCCCCGTGTGTGACCATGCAGCAAGGAGTGGTGAAAGGAGAAACAGTCTGCAGAGGACCCTTCTTCTGTGGTTAGCAGCCCCAGTATATCTTGCATTTCTCAACTTCTTCCACTTCAGTCTTGACATAAAGAAATTGCAGATTTTGCCTTTTTCCCAAGGGCTTTCCAGCCATGCTTCAGAGACAGCCTCTTGCAGGATTTTCCTGAGGCTGTGTCATAGAGTGTGAGCCAGGATTTTGCATTAATCTGGAGGCAGTAAGCAAGCACCTGAGATGGTGCCATGGACATGGCTTTTACTGTTGATTAGTTCTCCATTCACAGTTCTGGAGGCCTGAACTTAACAGTTACAGTTTCTGATGCTGCTGAACCCAGACAGTTTCGAATCTGATTTTTCATCAGTGGGATGTTGTGTGGCAGCTAGACAAGGAATCAGAGCATCCATGGGAAAACTGTGGGTCACTCTCCTTGGTTGGCCATACCTAAGCTAAAGCATTGTTGCTGAGAAACATGGAGGCACATGTTCAGTGCTTTACCAAACAGGGTGCTTTGCTGTTTCTTTACATCGGTTTTCAGAATTGCCCCACGATATGTTATATTCAGATTTCTGGAGCAAAGGTTGATCACAGATGTGGCACTGTGCCTCTCTGGATGTTTGCTTGGAAAGATGCTCAAGTCTCCTGCCACAAGGATGCAGGCACAGGTGGGGCAGTGCAGTGTTTAAAGCACTCGGGGGATGTTTGCTGTGACTGCCCAGCACCCTCAGCACAGAGCTGGGCTGGGGCAGGTGGCAGGGCAGGTGGCAGCTTTTCATCTGACATACATCGTCAGAAGGTTCCTCCTTGGTATGGCACACTGGGGATGAGATGGGACTGCACGGGATTTTTTTTTTAGTTGATGTACAGCTACTGAGTTGCCAGTCAGGCTTTCTGGTCATATGAGTTGAGCCTGAGTTGTCCCTGTGTGCGTGGATGCTGCCACTGTGATAGGGTCACCGGGATGGAGTCATCTTTTTGCTCTGGGGTTTTGGCCACCTTTGGAAAGTGCCAGTTTCACTATCAGAGCCCTGTGCAGTGCTCTTTGTGTGCCAGTGCTGCTTCCAAAGGACCGTGACGTGGATGGGGAGCAATTACTTGAAACAAGCAACAACTTTACTGAGCCTTAAGTGAAAGCAAAGAAAATTGGTTTTAATTTTCTTTTTCTAATATTGCACTCAGGCACTTAGAGGCTGATTTTTTTAATTCAAATTTTTCAGGTTTTTTCCCAAGGGCGCCAGCCTTAAATTTGTGAAATCTGTAGAAGTCTTTGTGGTGTTTCAAACCTTCCCAAAACAGGTTGATATCCCAACATGGGAAAGTTGGCCTGAAAAATTCACGGGGTTTAAAATGTCCTCTCTGGCTCCACCATCTTCTGGCACCATCCTTGGCTTCACCTTTTTATTTCCTTTTCTTGTTTTTCCTGACATCCAAGAAGATTATTTTAGACAACTTGGGGTGATTTATGCTTTCCCATTAGTGTTCCCTGCATTTTTGCTGGTGGGAACTGAGGTGGTCCAAATGTGGTCAGAATTGGTGGAACCTTGTCCCTGTGCCCTGGGAAGGCCAGCCTGTAGTCAGGATTGGTGCAAGCTTGCACAGCACTGGATAAGGCAGGAAGGGGTCTGTAGGGGCTTTGTTAAAAAATTTTATAGTAATAATACCACTACAGTAATAACACCACAGTGTTTAGTGAGCCCAAAGTAGGCATTCTTAAAGCTGCTCCACAGCTCCCATTCTCCTGGCACCCAGTCTTTGAGGTGAGGAAAAATGGAAGTCTTTTTTTAAAATGCCTTATTATAATACGTCTGAGCATCCCTGGCGTCCTGCTGTTCAACACTGTGGATAAAGCAGGAATGTGTCTCAGCTGGGACACCCTTCATCTGGATGCCTGCATTAACTGTCAGCCCCCCACACTGCCCCCAGCATCCCTGCTCAGCTTTCTGCAGAGTTCTACCTGTCTGTGGCTGCTGCTGATGATCACCTCAATGTCCCTCCCTATGCCCTCTCTCGTTTCACAAAAATTCACCAAACAGCAAAATGCAAAAGTTTTTCCAGCCCTGCAGGGAAGGGTGGGCAAGGGGGGAAAGCACAGCTTTCCCACACGCTCTGTTTTTCTCTAAGGCCTTTATTTCCTTAGAAATCTCAACTTTACCAAGTCAAGTGTGTTACTATGTAGGGTTTTGTCTTTTTCCCCTGCCCCAATTAGATTTTGGCTGCAAATTCCTTTCTACTGTGTGTTCTTATTAATGTATAATGTTTCTATAGAAATCCTTAGTGTGTCTCTGTTGCACACATATAAATACCTGTGTTTGTATCTGTAGGGCTGTATATGATGTGGACACTCAAGCAATATAGTTTCATATATATCTACAGTGTGAGTATGTGTGTGTATACCCGGGGCACACACTCTGTGTGTGTATCTGTGTAGTAAGTGATGTATACACACATTTATTCACCATATATTTTTAATTCAAGTAATGGGCAATATGAATATTAGTTCCACTCTCAGGATTTCTCTACATGTGTTTCATGCAGAGCAGCAGTGGAGCTCACCCAGAGCAAAGCTGGGTCTCCTCTGCTTGCTGTGAGCAGCATCTGATTTTCTTTCCTGCTTCAGAAACTCCCTGTTCCTCTCCATTTTGGTGCCTCAAGCACAGAGACTGTAGGAAAGTTACTCCTTTTTCTTTCTACTCTTTAGTTGCTACCCTGAATTACCCCAGCCTGTAAGTAGGGCTGGTTCATTTGCACAGTGCCCGCCCAGACCTGGGGTTTTCAGTGGAGCTTCCAGCTCCTTCAAGCACCGAGCAGGTGCCAGTGCCTCCCACCTTCCCCTGGCCAAAATGGGAGCTCAGCCTGGGCCTTCTGCATCCGAGGCTTTGGGGTGGCCTGGATTAGGCACCGGCATTCCCTCTGAGCCAGTTCCCAGCATTTCTGCAGGAGGCTGTGGGCAGGTGTGAGGTTTCCTGGTGGATGTGTCTACCAAGTGCTCAGCAGGCAGAAGGCAGCCCAAGGCTAGTGTAGGGCGCTGGTATTTGTTGAGGAGTTCACACTTGTTGGCCTGTGAGGGACTGAAATCAGTGGGTTATTTTTAAATAGACAGAAATGTTGGAGGGTCTTTTCCTGTTGAAAGCAGAAGAGGCTGCTTGAACCCAGTCATTGGAAGTGCATGGTCTTTGCATCGTTGGAGATTCCTGCTGACCAGGAGTGCTGTAAGGGCCCTGGTAGGGAAAAGTTCTAACCTGAAACATCCTCTATTTTGCTATTTCAGTTACACTTCATGGAAGGCAGTGCAGGTACTGTCTTGCCGCTGACCTTTCAGCACTTTGAGTTTGCTGATTTTTCAGGCTGCCCCACAAATGCATCCTTGCATAGGTTTCTGCATCCTTCCTTTTCTTTCCAGGCATTGAAGTCAGTTTGGAGTCTCTGCAATGCTGTGCTTTAGGTGGCAAGTATCTGCCTGTTGCATGGGGAGGCCTTAGTGGAAATGTTTGGGTTTGCTGGTGCACAGAGATGGTGGCACCTGCAGTGGGTGACATTAGTGTTAAGACTCACTTAACAGCAATGCCATTTATAAAGCACATTCATCATAGAAATATTATGCTGATGCTTCCAAATGTATTTTAAACTCCAAGCTTGGTGTTAAAATTCCCAGGTAGGGAATCAGAGATGAATCATTCTTCATCTTTCATGAAAAGCTTGGGGGTATCAGGCTCTGCTGTGGGCTAGCACATGACAGTGAGCAGGGATTTACCCTTTAAGACATGCCATGCAAAGTGGGTGTGGGGACTTTTAGGACTGACACTTGAAGAAAAATGTTACTGGGAGGTCATGATTGCTTTAGCCAAGCAAAGCATCCAACAGAAGTGTTGGATTTTTCTGAAGCATGATGTTTTGTCCTGCCAACACTGGGAGGGAAACAAAGCAGTGTAGTACAGGAAAGTGTGTGGCAGAGGAGGTCACTCAGCCTCCAGTGTAGATCCTTGAGTTTTCCTGGTGTTTCCCAGCTGTTTCCCAGTTCTTCTGGTGCTCCTGATGCTCTCAGCAGTGTGCAGACCCTGAGAGAGGCAAGCTCTGCTCAGAGCTGGCACTGCCATGTGTGATGCAGTTGCAGGATTTGCTGTCCCCGAGGCATGAGCTTCCGACACATTCCCCCACCGGCTGACCTGTACAGGCACCTATTGTCTCACAGTGTCCATGGGCTGAAATCACATGTGCTTAATCAGAGCCTGGCTCTGAGAGCAGCTGTTTCCTGTCTTTTCTCAGCTCTGTTGAACAAAGCTTAAATTTTCTTCTGTTACAAAGGGGGCCCCTCCTTGGTGTGAGGTGATGTTGCTGTCACTGCCCCGCTGCAGAAGGACCAGGGCTTCAGGCCATGCTGACCCACAGCAGCCGTGGGGTCAGCCCAGGCTCCTCTGTTCCGGAGGGCTTCTGGGTCTGACTTGGCAATGTCCCACACATGTGGCAGTGGAGGTCCCTGTTAGTGACGGCCAGGGGAAAGGCAGGGATAGCTGGAGTGCCAAGCAATGCAAAAGAATCCATTTGTTCCTTTTTAGTTGTGCGCATATGAATGTATTGCAGTTTCGCTTATTGTTGTTGTGAACACAAAAGCATTTTCATTCTTTTTCTTCCTCTTTGACTCAAACAGATCTCCCCTCCCTGCCCAGCCTCCATGCTCAGGCCCAGTATCCCAGGGGATGCATTTGCCCTAGTCCCACCATCCCAGCAAGGATGGGTGGCACAACTCCTCCTAAACCCCGAGTAGTCAAAAAATCATCTGATGCTCAGCCTTGCCGTGTGGGGAAAGTGCCCAAGAATCACCACGTGTTTTGATGTAACTGTGGTGTCAGGCACTGTGGCCTATAGGGGTTAGTCCCATCCTTATGGTTTTCCTCATCCATGCAGCATTCGAGAGCATGGGGCATGCAAACTCTACTTTAGAGGTCAGTGACTTGAGTGACACAGTGACTTAATTGGCACAGTCAGCACTCACTGAGTCAAACACTCCTTTCTTAGCACTGGATAATTGGTATTTTCTGATAATGGTAAGGGAGAAATGCTTTTTTCGGCCCCAGGCTGAGCATCACTGCTATCTCCCAAGAGAAGATGATGCAGTGATGGACATCTTGTCCAGCAGTGATGGACAAGAAGTCATTTTCTGATGAGGATTTCTTCTCTGTCTGTTACTGTAACTGTTGTGGACATCTCCAATAAGCAGCTTAAGGCATCTCACTTACCTGTTCCAGACCTGCCAGCAAACGTAGGATTGGATTAAACTTTTATTACCTGCAGGAGAGTAAAACCCAGTAATTCTTTGCCAACTAGCATTTACATGTTATAGCCTGTGCTGAGGTGTGTTTACATTGGCTGAAATTTGCAGACCTGCCTCCAGATTTCCATGCCTTCTCCCCATCTTGTCTGCCTGTCTGTGTGTATCCTGTCATGGGCCATATGCCAGGGGCCAGCAATATTCCTCAGGCATCCTGGCAGCACTAAGCCAGTACAGAAACGCTCTGTGTGCATTCTCAGCAAGGGCTGCAGGACCTTCTCAGGGCACCTGGGAGTGAAACACTTGACTATAAAGATAATCTTAATTTACTCTGCTGCCCTCGGCCTCCTTTAGTTAATCCTCATGAAGCACAGCTGGGTGAACTACCAGCTCCAGTTAGCACAGGTGAAGGAAAGGACAGGGTTCTGCAGCAGGATATGTGGGCAGGAGGCTGATAGCAGATCTGGTGAGCACAGAGGAAGACACAGCCCCTTTTCTATGCAGGGGGAAATGGATGAAGTAGGTATCAATGTACATGCATTTTAGAGTATTAATTTTAGGGTTCTGTACCTCTTTGGAACATACCTAAGCCAAAATGGTCTGTTGGTCTCTCTAGATGGCACTAGCCATTTTTCTTCAGGTTCAGAGCCTGGGACTGAATGTTCCCATGTAATTGCAGATTACATGGAATAGATTCTCCCTGCTCTATAATTCTTTTGCAATTGATGGCCTGTGCTGCTGCATACCCCTGGGTTTGGGGAAGGCCCAGCCATGATGGAACACAAACCCCAGGCATCTTCTCCTAGCTAAGAGCACCTAAGTTTTGCAGCCAAGATGCAGGGAGCAGCAGAGAGATGATAGCCACACACCTCCTGCCCTGCCTGCAGAGCTCCAGAGTGGCCATGGCCAGCCCAGCTCGGCATCATAGCAGGTGTGCAGAGCAAGGGGGGTTGCAAAGCAGCTACTTAATGTCCTGGGCTCCCTTGAGGTTTTGTTTTCATCCATTTTTAGCTTTCTGCAGAATTCTGTAAATGAAGTGTGGGTGGATTTTGCAGCAGAGACAGACGGAGATGCCCAACAGGCATCTGGCAGGATTGAAATTTTGAAATATGTTTGAGAGCAGAGCAGGAGCGTGTTGCTCCTCTGTCCAGCTCTGTCCTCTGCCTGTACCATAGGAGAGCTGACTGGCTGCTTGTGTCCCTCTCTAGGCAGACCCAGCTGTTTTACTGGTGTCCTCCCAACCCTAAATGATTGTGCCAACAATACGGCTCATTTCATCCTTCGTTTTGGGGGGTGGTTGCTTTTTCCTTCCCTGTGGGGCTGTGGCAGAGGCAGTGTCTCTTGCACAGCATGTTTGGGAAGATGCCATCGGAGGCTGCTGTCGTTTGTGGTCCCCCTGCTCCGGGTTTCTGCTGTTATCTGCTCAGTGTCCTGAGGATTTGAAACCAGCTTTCTGCAGTTACAGTAATAAGCTTTTTGTTTTTCTCAAAAAAAAAAAAAAAAGGAATTCCTACCAGTTCTTTTGTAACTTGGAAAACATAATTTTTTAGGTACCTGATTCCCTGGCCCTTGTGGGAATGCTGCTCAAAGCACCCCACTTGCGAGGATGACTGCTGTGAGCATGTACTGCTCCTTTGGGCCCCAAAAGAGGAGTCCAGCCCTGTTTGCCTGCTGAAATGCTGAAGCAGCCCCCAGGCTCAGGCTGGCAGGATGCTGCTCTGGGGGCAGGTCACATGGGACAGACAGCCAAAGTAAACAGAACCCTATTGCCCTCCTTGTCCTTGCTGCCTGCACAGTCATTCCCATCAGCTGGAAGGGGATGTGAAGTGAATTTCCCTTCTGCTGAAGAAAACCAACAGTCTCCTCCATGGGTTTGTTGTTGTTGGGAAGAGCAAAAGAGCATTTGCCAAGTGGATCACTGAAGGAAGGGGCCAGGAGGTTGTATGTGAAGGGCAGAGAAGAAAAAACCCACGGCCTTTGTTGCAGCTGTTTCTTGCAGTTATTTCTAATGCCAGCCTTGAGAGGGGATTCAATTTTTGAGGTCACTGAAATTACCTAAAGAGCTGGTGTTGTTGTTACAAACTGGGGGGGCTGCAGACAGGACAGTATTTCCAGGCAGGACCAACCTGCACAGGGTGTGGGACCCTCCCTGCTGTGTTTCAGCCTTGGGACACAGGGTGTTTGGGGCTCTCTCATCCAGCTGTGCTGTTCCCCTGCAGTACGTGTAGGCAAGCTATTGAACCAAGCCTGCTCTTGCAGAAATCCCTGAGTTCTAACACCTCCTTCCTGGGAACAAAGCTCTATGTTTTCCCTGGTAGTGTGTGTGTGTGTTGATGCAGCACGGGGCTGGGGAGTTCAGGGTACAAAGAGGATGCTACTGCAGGAGGAGCACCCAGTTTCTCCTTCAACCATTAGGAGCAGATACTGTCTGCACCAGCTCAATGTTGTTGGCCTTTTTTTTAGTTGTATCATAGAATTGAAAATGAATCGTGCCCTCACTCCCCTTCAGGCCCTGCCCACCAGGGTTGCCCTACCTACCCCGTGTCTCAGTGCTTTCTTCCTCCAGGTTTTTATTTCCTCTGCAATTGTGAACTGCTCCAACAATAGTGTGGTGAAACAGAGGAGCAGATCAGTGTCCCAGGGCAGTCTTTTCTAAGTGCTTCTGGTTGTGCTGGATCTGGGACTGCTCTCACTTCACACCCCAAATCCTCCTGCTACTGCTGCTAAAAATAATCCTGCCAGTCCAAAGGTTTGTTGATCGTAGGGGTATGAAAATTGCACCTGAGTGCTGTTAGTGCCCGGGTCAGTACCTGGAAATGCAGAGGATAGGGACACTCACCTGCCTTGTTCCAGCCCAGGACTGTGCTCAATGTCACAGCCAGCAATGTCCTGTACCCTGTCCCTGCTGCCTGTGGCTGCGTATTCTGTCATCCCTCCCCCATGCATGGGCTCCAGGCTTGGCGCTGGGGCTTTTGAGACATGAAGTTGAGGACCGGGATGTTCATTTTAGCACTGTGGCAGTCACGTTTTCTGCCAGTGCATCCTCCTCCTCCATGCTGTGTCTGCAGCAGCTGAGGACAGCCATGACAGAGAGGGAACACACTCATCCTGGTGATCAGAGCAGTAGGATGACCATGGCTCTTGGGACAGGCAGAGGAGGAGGCTGCCGGGAGTGACTCACAGTAGGATCCAGTTTTGGATGCTCTGTTTCAGCCTTTGGAAGAGCCTGTCTCACTCCCTCCCCACAAAGTCCATTCTCCTCTTGTTTTCACTTAAAATTAGAGGGGGGTGATGACCTCAATTTGGTTAACATGTTCACCTGCTCCCACCATGTCAGCAGGTCCTGGTGCTGCTGGGATTTGGGTCACAGTGCCCAGGGAACATACTTTGGACCTGCAGCCCCTCCTTACAATGACTCGGGCTGCAGCTCCACAGTGTGGCACTGGCTCACACTGGTCATCTCCTGCTCTCTGGGCACCATGAGGCAGCCAGGGACGGTTAGTCCAGGGAGAGCATTGCATAGAGGGAGCCTCATCCTCCTGACTAGTGCTTAGGGCAGATTCTTAGTTTGGTTCCTCTGGGCTAAGCTGCTGCAAGCCATCACCCTGAAGGGTTGAAGGGTGCAGGGTTACACCTCAAGTCCACTGCACAGTGCACGTTCAGGCCATAGTGCAGGACCACTTTATTAGTGCCTCAAGTGGCTTGAACAAGACTGAGCATTTCTGTCTCCCTTTTGTCTGGACTCAAGAAGGAGCCCATATTCCCTCCAGATGCCCAGGGTGGCCACAGCATGAACCCAAATTTCTAGAACTGCAAAGAGAGCAGAGAGGCTCCTGGTACAGAAGCTGCTTGGAACAGCTGTGCTGGACAGCCTGGGGAGGAAACACAAACCTTTATGACTTTATTTAATAAGTTATTTATATATTATTTGCTTGGTAACTGAAATACCACTTGTGGCCTCAGACACCCACCAAACTGGCTGAAGTTGGGCTGGGAGCCCCAACCTCCTGCAGCCTCTCCCCTGCTCACCATGGAGGTTTCCACTGGGGGGAAGGGGGGAGAGTGTGCAAAAAAAAAAGTGTATTTATTCTCCTTTAATTACCAGACTGATGCAAACTGACAGGGCAGGGGGGTGTCCTCTTAGTGCAGGGGCCTGTTCTACACCCCCTGCTCTGGCTGCGGCCATGTGGGCAGTGCCTGTGGCCTCAGTGGGGCTGAGCACTGTGCTTGTGGGTGGGTAGCAGCTCCTGTGAGCTTGAGGTCACAAGGCACAGGGGAGCCTGAATGCATCAGTCTCCTTTGTGGCCTCTGCATGAGGGGGGATGTTACACCATGGGGCAGAGGGAGTGGTGGCAGCAGCTGGGGATCATGTGCTGGGCATGGCATGGGGCTGAGAAGTGGCTGCTTTGATTTCTCAGTGAGTACACACGCTGCTTTTTTTTTGCTGGTCTTATGCTGAAAAACTGAAATTTATGTACTGTATGAAAAAAAAAACCACACAACAAAACAGAAAAAAAAGAAAAAATCCTAATGTTCCAAAATAAATGACAGTATATTTTGTACTTTGTAAATTAATTAAAATGAAAAAAGAATAAAAAGCAAAACTTATGCTGTCTGCTTTTGTACTGATCAAAATGATGAAAATAAAGCAGAGCTTGGCATTGTCTATAAGATGTAACTCTAATTTCTTTCACCTACAGCTGCACTGGGCCTCACACCATTTAGGAAGGCCAGCAGACATCCCCAAGGCTCTCCAGTGTCCAGGACCTATCACCAGGTGTACTGTACCCCTATGGATGGTACCCACCACCATTTCCATCATCCATCTCTTCTCTGGGAGCCACAAACATGCCCCATCCTATTTCCTTAAAAGACAAGGTTAGTGGGATGCTGCTAGTATATTTGCCAGACTTAGTTTTACCGGCTCACTGCAGGGTGCAAGATGCCGAGGAGCCTGGAGAGCCCCAGCAGAGATCCCAGTGAAGCATCCCCAGAGACCTGCAGCCCCTTCATGGCCTATTTTAGGGCAGTCACTGCTGGGTTCTGAGTCTCAGTCAGCAGCGTGGCTGCACAGCACCATTGCCAAATGCTTCTCTGCAAGGAGGAGCTGAAGAACCTGGCTGAAATGTGCAAGAAAAACAGTGAAATCACGTGTATCATCACCCTATCACAGTTGTAACCATTTATAGTGGATTTTTAAGGGGAAGCAGCTCAACTGCATAAACTGTGGTCAAGAAAAGTATCTCCTTCTTAGCATAGTGTAATCCATTTTTTACTCTTCCAGTCAAGTGTAAGAGCATTCATGTATGAAATTAGTGTAAGATTGCCTATCTGGAATGCAGCCTTATTGCAGAGCACTGCCTTGAGGGTTTAATCCATTAATACACGAATAAATCAACACAGGTACTGCCATACAATCACAGCACAACCTGTCACTCCCTGCAGAAGCAACTGTCATCTTAAGGTAAATAACTGGATTTGGGCTGTTAAACTGGTGTTCAGACCCTGAAGAAACTGCACACACAGAGAGGCTTTTAGCATTTCAGTTACCTCACCTGCCCAGGCCCACACCTTTGAGCAGGAGGTGTTGGGCCACTGGGGGATGGGTGAGGCTCCAGCCCCTTGCAAAAAATGCTACAAAAATAGATTCTGATGAGTCATGATGAAGTAACATTATTTTAGGAGTTATTATTTTGAATGCTGCAGGCAAATTACTAGTTCTCAGAGTCATTTGTTTTTGAAGTATCCTGTAGAGAAAAGAATCTGCTGTAATGCAACAAGTGCCCAAGATAATATTTCTTAACAGGCACTCCTGTGTTTTATCCCCAGTTGGGCAGTTTGCTGACAAGATGAGCCCAGCCTTGCTGTGCAGGGGCTCACGGAGTGGCCCAGAGCCGTGCTGGGGCCAGCTCTCCAGCAGGAAATTGCCAGCAGCCCCTTGGGATGGCAGGGTGTGGGCAGGGCACTTAGCTTGAACCTTTCACCCATCCCTCCTGCAGCTCCTTTAGCCCTTGGCCACTGCTGTGCTAGGAGCCGTACATGCACAGGGCTCTGTGCCAGGGGCTCATCCTGAAGCCCTTTTGGGCTATTTTAAGCCATACGTGCTGGCACAGAGCTTTTCAGAGGGTGAATTACTTGTGTAATCAATGCCAAATCAAGTAGGTTATTCTAGCTCTAATTTGAGCTGCTCCCCATGTGCATCCCTGGCCCCCACCCCCCCTCGCTGCAGGTATATTTAGAGATGCAGGTGTATTTTGGGCTATTCTGCCATACTTTGAAGGACAAAATGATACAAAGTTGCCTCGCAGTGCACACGGGTACTGACCTGGGGTCACCCCAGCGTGGCAGGGACCCTCAGTCCTGTGGGAGGAGCACAAGCCATGGAGGTTGGGGCTGCCTTCGACAGGTAAGGGGGAGCAGGGGGAAGAGGGTATTTTCATTTTCTGAGCCAAGACCAAGCCTATCAGCAATGGTAGCAGCACCTCTGGGAGAACACACTTTAGAAGGGGGAAAATCTGCTGCACAGCAGCAGCCAGGATAGAGTGAGAATCTGTGAGACAACTATGCAGACACCAAGGTCAGTGCAGGAAAGGGAGGAGATAGAAAAAACAGGAGTAAGGATGAGCCTGGAAAGAAGAGAGAGGTATGGGAAAGGCACTTTTAGATTTCTTCTTATTCCTCAGCAATAAAATAATTTCTTCATGAATCTGTTGTGCTTATGATGGTAATGTGTGTGATGCCCTGTCCTTGTCCCAACCCACATGCTTTCCTTCAGATCTCCTCCCTCTGCCCTGTTGTTGCAGGGGGATATAGTAACAGAGCAGCTTGGGCAGCACCTGACCAAGGTCGAACTGCCCCATTGCCACTGCAACCAAAACAGGGGTGAATGCTGGCCTTGCTTAACTGCAGACCCACGGCCAATAACCTGGTTCCCACCAGGCAGCGCCTGAGAATCCCACAGCCACTGTAATGAATGCGCAAATGCCCCCACTGCATTAAGCCATACAACACTTCTATTTAGGGCTAAAGACCTCACTGACATCTCATTAACACACAGAATTTTCAATTTACTGCACAGCTAGACTGCTACACAACAAGGTATGACATAGCACTAACTCATCCCAGCTCTGCAGAAGGTCCAGCTCCAAGGTGTATTGGGCAACAGCTGTGCATGAGAGCAGCTGAGAGCCCAACACTAACCAGCCTCCCTCAACAGCAACATTCATGTGGGGAACTGTTACTAACACCTTTCTTACAAGAGTTTTTGTATTTGTTTTCAATAAGCCTCCTCATGTTAAAAGGGCACAGCTACTCCCATGAGGCTAACAAGACATGCTTGGGCAGCAAAAGTTGCCCAAGTCACATGTAGAATCAGGTATAAATTAACTAAATGAGAATTCACAGCAGTGAAGGTCTACCAATTTCACAGTAGCTTTCTGCTTGTTCTGCCTCAACCCACCCAGCAATACCCATTTCACAGGAACATAAGAACTGAGAGATGTGTCTCTGTTTCTGTGTACTTTGGTTTACCTTTCCTGTATTTTATGAAAAGCTCTTCAAGACTTATTTCATTAAGGTAAAGTTTAAACCCTGAGTTTTTGTATAGAATTTCAGCTAAGGAAGCCAAATGTGAGTATGTGGTGTCCCCTGGGGCCATAGATGCAGTGCCTGACTACAACAGTATCATACAGTCCTACAGGTGTGAAGGTGGGTAAGCTGACAGAAGTGGTTTCCTCTCACATCACTATGAACCAAAATGCTGAAGTTTAAATGCAGAGTGCAAGACAGAGAGGCTCACGTGTGAAGTCATGCTCAAGAATATTCCTACTACCGATAAAGACTTTATAATCACTTTATTTAAAACATATCAGCTTGGATTTTGACAAAATAATTTGCACAGTAGAAGTATCCCACAGAGAGAAAAGGCAACTCTGCCTGATGTTTGGAGTGTTTCACAGGGCACAGTTTCCCACTCTTGGACGTGAAATTGGTAAGTGCCTGCTACAGGTACATACAGCTGTTGCATCCTATTTCCATCACCTTACTGCTAAGAAGGTACCAAGGAACAAGGCTCTGCTTCTCATCCTTTAAGACTCCTTCCCCTGCTAGGCAAACCTGAAAACCCTGGCTAATTGCAACTCATTGCTGCCATACCTCTGAAAACAGAGAATGCAGGGACTCCCCCCCCAAAAAATCAAAGACAGTGTTGTGTGATCAGCACAAGGAGACAAAATACCCGAGGAGTAGTGAGCACTGCTGAGATCCATGCCTGAGCACCAGGTCAGCAGGTAGCTGAGCAGGGACTTTGTTTCCAGCCTCCCTCCCATGATAGGATAGATGGGCTTATGTCACCATCTAACTGTCCTCCCACAGCCACAGCAGCACAGACAGCCTGGGACTGATCTTTCCCTGCTGTCTTATTTAACAGTACTTTCCCCTGCAACCAGGGGAATGTGTTCGAATGTGTTCCTCGACTTCAGCCTTTAGTGCTGACACAGAAAGCCTGCAAAGGCCCATGGGCACACCACTGCCTTTAGGCCACCACTCTATCCAGCTGTGAATCCAGTTTCCGCATAGGACAGCAGCCCAGTGACACAGTGCAGCTGGGGGTGGCCACTCAGGACAACTGTGCTGGGCTTCAACAGCCAGCACAACCTCTCTTCCACATAAAAAATAGCGATAAAAAAAACCCCCTTCCCCTTGAGAAATAGTTTGGCTCTGCTCAACACTGACACCCCAGAGCTGGTGACAGAGTGTGTCCATAAATCAGTGTCCTATGCTGTAGATTTCTTCCCATGTCAGTCTTCCTTGAGGGAGATGCTCTTCATCCTCAGGCACAGAGAGGCTCATCAGTTTGGGGCTGGGCCTCAGATTCTCAGGGAGCTTATCATAAACCAGCCAGAGCACTCTCTGAATTTCCACACTCCTCGAGGAATGTGCTTCCTTCCCGCAGCCAGGGCAGAGTGTTTCAACAATGCAGAGATGACAACGCACCCAGGCACTGCTACGGCTGTCTCTGCTCACAATCACTTGGCTTCACAGAATGAGTCTTCCTTTCCAAGAAGCTCATCACCAAGTCCCCCCATTGCCCTGGTACGGTGCTGAGGCCCAGCAGCATTCCTAGGTAAAAGACTTGACCAAGCTTACCATATGATCAACTCCACATGCCACATCCACCACCTCACCGGGTACAGTCACCTGGATCAGATACATGAGAATGGGTTATTTATCAAGCTAGTATTTTGCACCTATTTCCTTTTTCTCAAGTTCCTTCTGCTCAACATGCCAGCTGGTTTCACAGGGCCTTGTACCAATGGAAGTGCCAACTTGAAAACCCAGAAAGAACAAGATTCAGCACCAGGCATGCTTGTACATTGAGCTGTGAAATACTCCTCTCTTTCCTCCACAGAAGCACATAAAGCTTTGGAAGGACAGGAGAGTTGGCTCACTAGCAGATCATGAGACTAGCCTCAGCCCATCTGTTCAGCAGCAGAAGCAGCATGACTAACAGCATAATCCAGAGAGCAGGAAGAGCATTTGCCCAAGCACCACAAGGATTTACCTCTTCTCTCATCAGCAAGAACTGGAACAAGGTAAAGGCTCAACTCAGCCTAAGGCCATTTGTGCTTTGATGCTAAGAGACCAATTCCTTAATCCTGAAATTACAGGCTCCTTCACTTAAAGCTGACCTCAAACTTGAGGAAAGCAGAGGCTAAAAAAGCAAGTTTTTCCTTAGAGCTAAGAGAGAGGACAGCTGGACAATTCTAGGACAAGAGGAGGTCACAGACAAGGATCCCGGCACATTGCCACAGCACTGTGAAACAGGAATTGGCTGTTTGAAGGAGCATAATCCCAACATCCACACTTAGGGAAACCTGGACGTGCCACGCTTGGTGAATTCAGAAATTCCACTCAGCCACAGCAGTGTGATTTTAGGCAAATGTTCCAGAGCTGGTCTGATTTTATTTATGTTTACAAGGAGGAGAAAACATATTACAGAAAAACATCCAGTGCAGGCTCAGACACATGAACAGGAACTCCAGGGTGGCCCCACTGATTGCCTACCTCCTCTCCTACTTGGCCTTCATGGAGACCAGGTACATCGGTTAGGCTGAACTCCAGAGCCAAGGACACTTCTACATTCACTGAGTCTGGCTCTCAGAGCCATCTGAGGGAAGGGAGTAGAACTGGAAGTGCTATGCAACAGCTATGAAGACAGTTGAGTAAGGATCTCCTACTGTAACCTTACAGTCAGTCCAGTGACCCACCATCAAAGCTGGGAAGGAAGCCCACTGCTATGGAGACCTGTAGCCACAACAGTCTGACCACCATGACCAAAATGTTCACCTAATTTAGATGAGCGATTTCTTTTGGGACAGAATACCAATACTGTTGGTTTTCTTTGCAGCACATACAAAAGTGAAGCACAGGTTAGAAGAGGAGAGAAAAGGCAGTAAGGGTAGCACAAAGGAGATGAGAACTGTTCAGATGTGGTGGCACAGCACCAGATGCTGTTTTGGGATCTGAAATCATTACTGGCATAGTAGACTAAAAGGTTTACTGAATACCTCCATCCCTAAGCAGGCTACACAAGGACCTTTGGAAAACAAAGCACTTCTACAGTCATCTTAGACTTCCAGTTCTTTCAGAATTACTCAACAAAACCACACAAAAAAAACTAGCCAAAGAATATACTCTTGGCACTAATATCACAATCCTTACCCTCCACGGGAAATACTGGTCTTCCATTCTTCCAGTTCCCAGGCACCCTCTTAGATTCTTGCCCCATACAAACAGTTCTCCTCTGTCTATCCAGGAGAAAAAAAAATAACAGAAAAGAACAGACACATTAAAAAGGACAAATTCTATTTGTGATGTTGGCAAATGTGGCTGCAGTGTTTCTGGGAGTATACAGAATTATACAAGCAGTATGACAGCCACCAAATTTACTTCAAGGTACAATAAAGGTATTTGTGTTTGGGGAAAATGCCTAACGAGCAGGCCAAGCAACAAGTTCTGTGCACAAGTCTTTGTTTCCCCCTCTTACACCTATTCCTTTAGAATTTTATTTGAAGTAAGCGTGCAGCAAAAGAAATTCCAGGGAATCATTTGTGAAATGAATCATTTGTGCTGGAAGTCAGACAATTGGAATTGATCCATATCAGCTATAAGCAGAGCAAATCCAGTAAGCAAGGCAGTGAGATCTGTCCCAAGCCATCACCTGGGGACTGCTTATTTGGCTGCCTGACAGAGGTGACCTTCTAATGACAGCTGGAGAAAAGCAAAAACTTATGTTTAACAGAGTTAAAAGAGTTTTAGGCTCCTCAGGAAAATATGTAGATCTTGGAAGTGTTTGGATCAGCCCCACTGCAGAGACCACCAAAACACAATCCATAAAGTATGTATAATTTAATCGAAACATGGTTTCTAATGCTTCCTGAACACTTAAGGGGAGCCCAGTTACAAGCACCCTGCACCCAGACTGATAGTGTCACATACGCCACTTGCCCCAAAGGACCCAGCACCATCACTGAAGTGACCCTCTGCAAACACTCGCTGTGGGTGTCTGTGCTGCTGCCCTCTGCTGCTTGATGTCCAATGACTTTCAAATTCCAAACCCTTCAAAGGCTGGGAACCCACACAGGGTGCCCAGAGCACAGTATCATACCCTTTGCATATTAAATGTCCATGTCTGCCCAAATTGGGCTGTTAACTCACTTGGTCAGAAATGCCAAGAAACCCTGACATCTAGCTCCACTTAGACTCAGTTTTAATTTGTTCATTTATCATTTATAAATTCGTGTGCTCCTAAAGTGCACAAATTATGTACAGGGAGATGAAAAAACCTTCCAGGTTTCCTGTTTGAGAGAAGTTTTTTTTTTTTGTTTTAGACAAATAACACTTTCTTAATTAAAGCATAAGTTAACACAGTATGTGTGCCAGAAACCATGCTGATACCTGCTGCCTGCCCCCCCCCCCAACTGCATTCCAGTGTGCCTTTAGGTTCAAGAAAGATGGGTGCTTTTTCTGGGTTTTTCTTTAGGTTTGTCTTCTTTTCTGCCAATAACACAGCAATGTGACTTCCCCAAGACAGTGGGATGAGAAACTTACTTGTAAGTGCAGCAAACTGGCTGAGTCCACAGCGAATATGAGCAACACAGATGTCTGAATTGAAGTCTGACCAGCCAAAAAGGCTGGGTGGGATCATCTCTGGCACTGCTGTCTCTATTAGGTTTGGTCCTTTCCCAAGAATTCCATATCCCCAGACAAAAATATTTCCTTCTTCTGTATTATAATAAGAACACATTCTGTAAGAAAGTCTGTGCTTGTGAAATTCATTCCATGACCAAGAGTTAATTGAGAACCAAAGCGATATTTTCCTTTCTCCCAGACCAGTCTAACACCTTTTGATTATTTCAAATCTGCAAACAATGCATTCCCATCCAAATGCCTCAATTTTTTCCTAAACTGTGCAAGCAGTCAAGCTTCCCAGGCAAAACTTTCATAGGGAAATAATGCCAAGAGAGTGTGAGCTGGATAAAATACTTCAGCTTACTGACTGATGGGACAGAGGTTGAGGGTTTATTATCATGGCTTTCTCCTTTGAGGCATGCCCAAACCACCAGTAGGCTCATCACTCTGCCTGGCATTCTGCCTTAAGCTGGGTGCCTGAGAAAGTCAGCAGTTGGACAGTGTAAGACAGTAAGTTTCTATATCAGCTAGCTCTGTTCCCTTCACACTAGAAGCTCAAATGTCTGGTCATCACAATGACTCCATCATAAATATGAATGTCCTCCTCAAGATGATACTTCACAAAAGAAGTACAATCCCCTCCTTCATTCCTTCACTCAGCAACCCTCCAGCTGTGCTCCTCAGCTACTGACAATCCAAGGAACAGTCACTAAGAAACTGCTGCACAGTTTCCCTGTTCTCAGAACTCTCTACTCTCTGTGCTAGTTTATCAAGATTTATAAACATGTCAGATTCATACGGAGTCTGAAGTGTGGCCTTACTTCCTCCCTATATCCATACTCATCATAGGCCACACATGGCCCGTGTGATAGCCAACAGCAGCCATACTCTTTTTCTAGTCTGCAAAAGCTCTCAAAATGGCACACACTGGAAGCAATGCTCTGTACTAGTGAAAACAACTCCTCTAGTACATTCTTAAATCACAGATTTCTCAGTCTCACAGCTCTCCTCATAACAGACAGTACTTACCTATTTCCAGAAAACAACATGCTTGTTCCACGATGTTACAATTCGCCTACTGCATGGCCTTGCACTAAAGTGGATGATCCTAGAAGTGAACTCACCTGTTAGTACAGCATTGCCAGTCCCTCCACAGGCAGCCTCCTTTATCTTCCCAATCTTGAATGGCAAATGTCTGGGAACATTCACCTGTATGAGGTTGCAGAAAAGTTGTTAGACACAAGGTAAACTGCAAACCAGACACACATTTTAACTTATTCTCTAATTCTGGTTAGAGATTTCACACTCTGGATTCCTGATAAAACCTTTATTGCCTGAATAACAGAATAAGTGCAAGTCCAAAAATTTAAAAAAAAAAACTATATGAAAATCATTAAGGTGAGGACAAGGTGGAAAAGGTTACCCACTGGAAAGCTTACATGAAAGACAACAACATGTCAGACACAACAGGGAAGTCAATACATGAATATGTTTGCAAGTTTTCACAATGGACTAGATCACTAAAATTTGGTCTGCAGTAGCATTCTTGAACATACTGGAGAAAAATCACTAGAAGAAAATTGCACTTATTTGGTATAGTCCAACACAACAGAAACATACACAGCTTGACACATGTAAAGAGCAATCTCTGATTTCACAGCTCTGCTATTCCACAATTTGGACTTCATCTATATTGTAGCTAAGACTCTAATTTTTGCCATTCATCCATTTCAGACCCCTCTGACCTCCATCGAGCACCCAGCCAGGAAAACTACTACACAGCATAACCTGGTCACTGTTTTCAGGCATTACAGGTCTCAGGATTTAGCCTTACATTAAGGATACATCAGGAGAGGCATGGGAAACAAAGGTTTCTAAAATTTTGCTAAAGCCAATCTAATGCAATTGTCTGCTCTTAGCCTTCTGCCAAGAGTAGCTTGAGTATTAATTAATTCCCTAACTCCACTTCCTAAACTAACCGTAAGATGAGACCATCTGCCTAATGAGTTCAGTACTACAATGCCTAGTGTGAAGGCAGCACTGTATTTTTGCCTCATGTAAGTTTGCTGCAAAAAAACTTTTATCTGTGAGGCACTGGAATTCGTTTAAGACTCAGTTCTAAACCTACTAAGGATGTTGTCATGGGTTTTAGTAGCCAGAGGGGGCTAAAGAGCGATTTCAGTTAGAAGCTACTAGAAGTTTCACTGTCCTATCCTATAAAAAAAGCCAGTGACAGCCAGCTCCAGGAGGGACTTCCTTGGTCAATGATATGCACTTTTGTGATAACATATTTAAGAACAGAGAAAGAAAAGCCTGTGGCACAGAAGAAATTCCAGCCTGGAGAAGAGCAGAGGACAACATGGGATAACAACCATTCTCTTAGTCAGAGCAGAAGGTCAGAGCCTCCCTCTCCCCCTCCAGCAGGGGAAAGACTGACAGCTGAGACCCCTGCCGCCTGTGGAAGACCGTTGATGTGCACAGACCCCCCTTGTAGCTCATGAAAGAGCCCATGCTGGAGCAAGTGGATGCATGAAGGAAACTGTGATCCTGTGAGAGGCCTAAGGATGGAGCAAAGTCCTGCAGGAGAACTGTGGCCTGTGGAGAGGAAAACTCACGCTGAAACAAGTTTTCCTGGGTAGGACTTGTCCAAAATGACCCATGGGGCAGCAGATTGAAGAGAACTGTACCCAAGGAGTGGGTGGACCCACAGGGATAGGTCCATCAAAGACTGTCTTCCGTGGGGAAGGACTCAGAGCCCCCTGTAGCTGAGGTGAAGACTTTGGTGACACAGGTTGTCCCCCTGCAGTCCATAGAAGACCATCGGGGTGCAAAGACCCTCCTTGCACCCCATGGAGGAGCAACCCACAGGACAGCAGAGTGGCAAGAACTGCTGTCTGAGCAGTGGACTCAAACTGATTGCAAAACCCCCTTTCCCATCCCCCTGCACTGCTGGGGGAGGAGGAAGAACTTGGAAGAAAGCAGGAATAGGGGGGGGAAAGGTGTTTGTTTAAGACTGTTTTATTTTTCACTCTCTTAGTTTTATCTTAGTAGTAATAAATTTAAGTTTTATTCCCTACACTGAATCTGTTTTGCCCTTACCTATCCTCATGGATTCCTTGCTGTTTTTTTTTCCTCTCCTCTGCTACTTTGCAGAGGGAGGGTGAGAGAGTGGCTTGGTGGGTATCCTGGCATCTGGCCAGGGTCAAAACACCACAGATGTCCACTCGAAATTCTAGATTAGCCAGCCAAGAGACTAATTCCTGTCCTGAAACTTGCAAAAGCACTTCAGCTGGGTCTCAAGGAGACTAACAAACTGGGGTGAGGTGACACAAGCCTTTGCCAATTAAAGCTGGGAAACATACTGCCCTAAAACTATATAAACATGTCAGATAGGTTGGTTTTATAAGCACAGGTAAAAGCAGCCTGTTAGTAGTATTAGTTTATATCAATTTACACTGCTGTCAGAAGGACCCAGAGCAGGGATAAGTGCATCATATTTAACTCTGTGCACAGCAGCTGAACTGAAATGTAAAAACACACTCCCAGGCCAACTGACCTGTGTGGTTTCTGTGACAGATGCCAACTGCAAGTATTCTGAATTTCCCCAACCAAAGACATCTCCTTCATCTGAAACAGCCAGACAACAGTCCCCATAGGAAGAGACCTGGATAATATTTACTCCAGCAATGTCACCATGTAGCTTAGTAGGAACACTGGTGATGCTGTAGTGTCCAAGACCTGAAAGAAAAAAAAGTTGAGAGATGATGAAGAATTTTTTCTAGACACACTTTTAACACCTGCATAGGACCGTTTTGTTATGTAAAAAAATCACTCAGTCTCCAAAAGACATCTTTCTGTCCATGCTGCTTAACTTCAGTGGACAAGCTTCAATGGACAAGTAGCCATAAACACCACTTCCAGTAGCCAAAACTATCTCTCTGGAGTACACAACAACTTTATATGATCACACCTGGGAAACAGTCTCATCTCTCTTGTCTGCATGGACCAAAGTGTTTGAAGAACAGTAACAAAGCCAGGCAGATATCCTGACAAGAGACGAAGTTTCACAAACTGAGTGCAACCTGTCTTCTGCAAGGAGAGCCATGAGTGACAGCACACTGCAGTCAGTTAGACAACAGCAAGGGAAGTGGCAAAAGAGGCTGGGAAGCAAATGCTTTACGTGACAAATTGCTGCCTGGAAAAGAGACCAGGATGTAGATGACAGAAAGATGGGCTACAGCATACTGGCACAAAAACACATGGGAGGAACACAACTTTGGGAGCAGCAGGACTGAACAGCAGGAATGACTGTGAGGAAGTTCTCTGACAGAAAAAGCCACCAGAAAAAGTGCCTGCCCAAAGATCCCACGCTAAGACAGCAGAGGCTGCCAAAGGGCTTAGTCAGTTCAAAAGAGCAAGAAGCAAAACAGATCCTGAAACAAGAATCAGGAAGGCAAAGGCTGCACAAAACTGGGGAGCTAAGCTGCCCATGTCACTTCCACATCTCCTCAGAAGCTTTCAACAGCAGACACATTCTCCCCAGATCACATGCCTGAATTACCTGCATGGCATCCTAAAGCTCCTCCAAAAATGAACTGGATTGTCTCAGTTTGGTTATACAAGAGTACTGAGAACATCTGCACACAGCTGGAAACATACCAGCCCCTTTCTGTCCACACATGCATGACAAATACTTATCATAAGCTCTGAATTATGACAACTTGCTATATTCATCAATTCCATGAAAAGCAAGCTGAGCTGAGCTCCTACCTGTTTGTCCATCAGCTCCCCATCCACACGCATAGACTGAACCTTTCTTCGTTCTAAACAGACTGTGGTCCTGCCCACACACTACCTGCACACAAACAAAAAGTCAGAGCTGGTCGGGAAAGGTCACGTGTTCAGACTCAATGTAATGTAGCATTACTGGCAGATAAACTGAGCCTCTACAATGCCCATCAGTTCAGATTTTGACCTTTCTGATCAAATGGCTCCACAGATGGGGAAGACCAAGAACAGCAGGACACAACACTGAACAGTGAGATACAACACCAAAACCAGCAGCATATTACTGATGGAAAGTTATGCTGCAGTTGATTTGTTCTGAAATCCAACAGGGAAAGAAAACTCAATTCAGCAGTACAACACAATAAAACAGCAAAGGGTAAATAAGAGCTTTCCTTTCCCAGAGTGCTTGAACAACATGGCTCTTGATGCCAGCTACAAACTGCTATTGATTACTTGCCATGTAAGCAATCTAGGCACACAGCTGTTCTCAAATCTACATTTATGTTGAACTAGCAATCATGTCTGCCACAGGCTTGGCATGAATTAAAGCCAAGCAAAAAGTTATTCAAAAGCAGACATTAAAAATTAGCCAAAGATTAAAGGGATTTAATCAACAAGTTAAGGACTACCAATATTAAGCACAGAACAGCTGTTATCAAAGTACAAACAGGTACCAAGTATTCAACCCCCTCGAAAAAATAAAACCATGAAAAGTCCAAACAGAAGTTTACAAGCCTAATTCAAAACATTTTCAGGATGTACCATGCCACAGTCTCATCAGGTGAACCTAACTGAATGACCCTTCCTTGGAACAGGAGCAATGTTTGCCCATAGAGTATGTCTACAGGGGCACAGATATACTAAAAAACTGTTCCTGGGAATACTGCAGCCATGGCAGGCATAGTGGCATTTCTGCTGCTCTGCAGTCCCTTGCTCTCCTAGGAACCTGCCCTAAAGAAATGCTGGCTAGTCTAAGTGACTGTCTCACAGCTAACTTTTGAAAAGGGAAAGACAAAATTCAAACTAAAACAACTCCCAAGCAATATAAAATTGACAAGGTGAACAAGAAACCAGGACAGGAAGAGATGAGGTGTCAGAATGACCTCCCTGTACTGGTGAGCCCAGAAACGGACACTGTACTTCAACAATGCTGAGCAGAAGGGAAGAACCACCTCCCTTGACCTGCAGGTAACACTCCTCCTAATGCAGCCCTGGTATCATTTGCCTGCTCTGCAGCAAGGGCACACTGCTGGCTCATGGTCAATGTGGTGTCCACCAGAACTCTCAGGGTCTTTTCCACAGAGCTGCCTCACAGCCAGTCACCCCCAGCACACAGTGGTGTCTGGGGCTGCTCCTACCCAGTGGCAGGACTTGGCCCTTCCCCTTGCTGAACTTGATAAGGTTCATATAGGCCCGTTTCTCCAGCCTCTGGATGGCAGCACTAACCTCTAGTTTATCAGCTACTCCTCACAGTGTCTGAGGCTGCTCCTACCCAGTGGCAGGACTTGGCCCTTCCCCTTGCTGAACTTGATAAGGTTCATATAGGCCCATTTCTCCAGCCTCTGGATGGCAGCACTAACCTCTAGTTTATCAGCTACTCCTCACAGTTTATGCCATCTGTTAACCTGCTAAGTGTATAAGAGTACATTCAGTGATCCAGACCACTAGTAAACAGGACTGGACCCAGTACTGACCCCTGGGATACAGCACTCCTTACTGGTTTCAATTTGGCTTCATGCCAATGACTGTCACCCTCTGAGCTCAGCTTTCAATCCACCTTCAGAACAGAGTTTAGATGATCCTCTTACCTGGACAACTCTGCTGTCAAACTCCTTCAGCTGATGAATGAGGTGGCTTTCACTAGACACCAAACAACCACCGAGAAGAAAAAAGACAACACAGAAGATTTCAGAGGACTGCAACTGAAAAAAGCAAGGGTAAACCTGCCTTTACTGAAAGCCACTTTATTATTACAAGAAGAGATTTGTCCACGTGTAGTTCCACATGCAAAACAACTGCATGAAGAAGGAACATAATTCTACATTCTTTTATTTAAGAAATTAAGAACTGTCACTTTTGAAATATAACTTTTCATGGGAATTGGGGGTAGGAGCAATCCTCAAAGATGGTCCCTAGTCTAGAATGAGCACAGACACGACATAATACTGCAGCACCTATATAAACACTACACTTAACTAGAGATTAACCAAATATTCCAGAGCACAGTATAGTGCTAACATCCCTGTAATTCTTTCACAATACCAGGAATTATGACCAATCCAATGACTGACTTGCAGTATCAAGGCTAACAAAAACTACCTAATCACAGCTATTTTCTCAAACTCTACAGTCCAAGTGTTGTGGATCACAGAGAGAGCAATGGAGAGCAATGAACAAGATTTCTTCTAGGTCCTGCCAGGGAATCAGAAACTTCCACTTACACATTCCCACTATCCACTTGCTCACTGCTATCTTACAGAGCATTTGAGCATATGCTTTGGTGTGGCCCAGAAAAAATCCTGTGAAGGAAAAGCACTACAGATTCAGAGGCAGTTACAGCAGAGATTCAACAAAAGCACACCTCTTTCATAATCAAATGACATTTCTAACATGCTCAGGAACTGCACGTGGGCTCTAAGCAGTTAAAGGGAGAAAGCCCAATTACCAACACCAATTACTTCAAGCAATTTATGAAGGCTGGGTTTTCTCTCTATGCCCTGTAAGAACTGTCCCATGCTGACCATCCTTCTGTCTTTTGTAAATGTGGTCAGCAGAATGCTAGTGCCGAGTCTGAGTTCAAAGCCAGGCCACTTGTATGATGCCTGCAGCACAAAAGCCTGTTCTCAGACTCCTTAATCTTAAACGGCATGCCTATACTACCAGACTTTTCCCACCTTTAGGTCTTTCTGCAGTGTTGTTTTCATTTATTATGTTTTTAACATTAAGAAAGTTCAGAATCTTTGAATTCTCACCTGTAAATTTCATCTCCAATAACCTTCCGGCCACACTGTCCATAAGAATTGTTTCCCATTGTGAAAACTGAAAAACAATGATAAAATGCATTAGTTTTATTACTGTTCAATCCCCTGAAAGCCTCTTTTCAGATCCACAAAATATTTTCATGCCATTCTCAGTCTGAAATATGGAGCACTGTAATAGAAAAATGGCATAAGCTTTCTTCAAAGCAAGTCCACTTTAATTTAAGTGACTGAATCCATTTTCATCAACAAAACCCAGCAATATTGTTGCAGGCACAGCAGCGGTACCTGGAGCCCATTGGCTGTTTGTGAGGAATTGCCTAGTTCATCCTACGTTGTCAAGGAGACTCAGAAATAGATCAGTGTTCCCACCGGAGTGGTAAACCAACCAATCAGCCAGCTCACCCACTGAGAAGGTGCACTGAATTGCCTGGCACAGGACTGAAACCACTGCACCAGAGAATTCCCAAAGACATGGAGAGACAATTCACAAACAGGATCTTCTCTATAAAGGGCTATTAATTAATTAATTGCTTGTATTAATGCAGCACTCCAGAGCTCCAAGGGGAAAGTAACACAGGAGTATTGGCATAGTCATCCAAAGCTGCATTCAAAAATGTCTGAGTGAACATGACAAACAGCCAGGCCTGGGGCAAGATAAACTTCAGAGGGAAAAAGCTCCCAACACATTACAGTTTGAGCCAAGCAAAGCTCACTTTTCTCCCTTGCAGCAGCAATCCCACAAAGGCCAACAGCTGCCTGTATCCCATTTACAGTGCAGACAGCCCACCTGGGGTCAGTCTAGTTCTAAAGGACAGAAATCAATCTTTTTTCAAGCTTTTAATAAAAGCATAGTCAGGCATCCCTTGTCACCAGCACAAGCGACATTATACCTCCTTCACTATCTGTCAGGACCAGGGAATGGGCTCTCCCACAGGACACTTGCAAGACTCGAGTCTGCTGTGGCTTCTCCAGTGGTAATGGAATTGGAGACGGTTCCAAGACATATTCATAGCCCTTAGCTTAATGAAGACAGAAAAATGTTAAAGTCAGTAGCTTCCACAAAGTAAATTTAGCATATATTTGCTGATTCCGTTGTACATTCACAGTCACTTCTGCTTTGTTACAAAAGCAGATACATTTTAGAAAGCCAAGATACTAACAAAAGAGGCTGACAGAAATTTATCGCAGAGAGAATGAGCCATGGTGAAGGCTCAAGCCAATGTTACTGCCTAATCAAAGGTCCACCATACCTAAAGGCTGAATTAAGGCTTCAGGCGGCAGAATTGAGAAACTGAGGCTTTCAGCCATATGTCCAACCACTTTGGTGAACAAGGCCGGATAACACCAGGCACAAACTAAGTACTCTGTGAAAATGGGGATATTGCAAACAAGGTACAAGAGCAACAATCACAAAAAAAAAAAAGCAGGAAAGGTAAACCAAAAAATCTTAGGGCTTTAAAGAACAGTAGATTAAAGGCTCTTTCAGAAAAAAGGAATGCAAAAGACTAGCTAGGCTAGCTCCATAGGGAGTAAGAGATCTAACATTTATGAAAGAAAATGACATGCTGTACTTGAAAAAGATTTAGTAATTTGAAGAATATGTAATCAGTTCCAGTCAATGGGGGGGAGAGAAAAAAAGAACAACAAAACATAAATCAGTACTAGGGAAAAGGTTAAGGAGAGATAAAAAGCTTTGATATCAAAGAAAGTCACTGTAACAAGTGAAATCAAATCCCAGAGGACTCAAAGAAGTATTCTGCTCACATGCAGCAGTGCTTTAACTGGTTCTCACTGTCCTCAATAAAAATAAGAATTAAAAAAAAAACTAGAAAATCTACACATGCCCTTTTGCAGTAAGTCACTACTGGATGTGAGGACAGGCACTGGATGTGACAACAGGATGTTTGTGAATGGCGGGTGCTTGCCATGCAATAGAGCAGGAGCTGAAAGGCAGCCAAGTCTCTGCCTAAAGACATGTGAAAGTCACAAAGCAAAAAAATCTTTTCCTCTCTCTCTATTCCTTCCAGCAGTGCAACACAGGCTACTAGGATCTGTGGTAATCATCACTGATAGCTGAGGGATTTTGGAGAATAGAGGCAATGAGGTAACTAAGGAAGCGGAAGGTGAGAGTCAAATAGTAGTACCTCAGATACAACCATCTAAAAGTCAGATGCAAATTCCCTTGGAAATGAAGCATCTACAGAGACAGCGTTGAAACCAGTAGGAAACAAAGTAAGTTTGTAAAACAGTAATGAACAGCACATCCCAAAAGAAAGCTTGTCTGGGGGAAGTATAACAAGGAGCAGCAGCAATCCTACTGTTGAATTCCCACTTTCAACAGATCCTGCCAAACCCTCTTACTTAGCAGGGCTGGAATTACAAAGCTATTTAACCTATTTCTGGATTTTCTGGCAGAAATAATCTCCAGGTCAGATGACAAGCGAGATAACAAGACACACCTGAGACATCAGCACATGCAGAACGAAGACACAGCAAGAGCTGAAACCTTTAAAAGCAGAAGTCACTAGAGGCTTTTCCAGCCCCTTCATTTTGCTGCTGCTGTTTAAGCTCACACTTGCTGTGTGCACACACTGCTGGGGACCTATCCAGCGTGCCAGCACAAAGCAGCATCACTGCAAACATCAGCATGCTGCACTGTAGCTGCAATTTTGTTTCTCCAAAAAGTTTAATATTTTGCCTATATCAGATACATTACACTGTTATACACTATAAAAACTGCTTTTAACATGATTTTCCTCTATTGTTTACAGAGGAAAATCTTCAGAGATAGCCATTTTATGATGGAAGTTTGTGTTTCTCCAATCTGCCTTTGGTGAAAAGTGTCGATATTCTGCACAGAAATCATCATCTTAAATGGTTTGAGAGCCTGGTATAAGACAGAAGGACAGAATAATGTGTTTTTGCTTCAAAATTCAACTTGCTATTAAAACAATTAAAAAAAAAACCCTACAGCTTAAAAAACAAAACGAACAAAAAACCCCCAACCAACCAACAAACCAACCAAACACTGACTGTACAAAAAGAGCTCTATGGGAAAGAATTTAGTTTATAAGTGAATAGACAACAGAAGTGAGCAAACCGCCCTGCCAAGATCGATTAATTAACTAGGCCCTAACATTGTCTACTATCGAATTATAGATTCAAAGACACACTTTAACCAACAGCCACATTTTCCAGAATAAGCAGTTCCATTCCTGCCTGGATGTAACTAAACTCTCTAAGTGCAGTGTATAGAACAGAGGCACACCTTGACCAAATACAAAGCACAGAAAAACACAGTGAAGTTCAAGCAAAATACCTCTTTAAAAAAACCAACAAGCACAGCCCGACACTGTATTAAAGCCTCCTGATATTTTTCACACCTTCAAACTGAAGTTTCCTGTACCACAGGTATCCTACAGTGCCCCCTTGCAACCCTCCCCCCCCCCTCCATCCCCACCCTGTAAATCTTTAAAACACTCCAATCCTTACTTTTATCTCTTCTGCTCCTCTGGAATCCAAGCTGGGAATCCTTGTTGAGCCCCATACCCCACACTTTGGTGATGTCTGTGTTATTAGAGGCCAGCAGTGTGAATCCATAACCACAGGCAGCAGAGGATATCTTTGAAGACAAACAAAACCCACACCATTCAGTTAGCAATTGTGGCTTAGAAAAGCAAATTTCACCCCATGTTATTTGTTCATCAGCATTCATCCTTCATTAATCTACATCCATATATGGCCCGAATTCAAGGCATGTATGATTTTGCAAAAATTATCAGAAACATTCTTCTGTGATAAGCACAATGGCGCAAATTCAAGTCCAATTTTTTTGCCTTTGAGTTTTGTTTTTCTGGGCATACATCTTTATTTTTGTATTATTTTGGCCTCATTCAAACACAACAGGAAGACCTGTTTCCTGACCTGCATCAGCAAATACAAAAACCCAGCCAAACAAAGAAATATTAAAAGAATAACATTCCCCTTATATTCCTTTTGCCAAAAAAAGCCCAGGACAAAAGCCATGTGAGGAGCAACTGAGGTCACTTGGTTTGTTCAGCCTGGAGGAGAATGAGGTCAGACCTCATTGGGGTCTGCAGGTTCCTCATGAGGGGCAGCACAGATCTCTCCTCTGTGTAAGCAGTGACAAGACCTGAGGGAACCGCTGGAGCTGTGTCAGGGCAAGGTTAGGTTGGATATCAGGAAAAGGTTCTTCCCCCAGAGACTGGTCGAGCACTGAACAGGCTCCTCAGGGCAATGGTCACAGCACCAAGAGAACTCCAGCAGCTTTTGGACAATGCTCTGGGGTGTGTGGTGGGATTGTTGGAGTGTCTGTGCAAGGCCAGGAGTTGGAGTCGAAGATCCATGTGGGCTCCTTCCACCTCAAGATATTCCTTGAATGCTCTGACCTTCTCTGCACTGAACAGCAGAGCACAACGAGTGAAACATGAAGGTAAAAGAGTAGCATTTTCAAAACAAGTTTCCTATTTGTTTTGTGGGAGGAGCCACGGGAAGGCAGGCCCGTTTTCTCCGGCAAATGCTCTTCACACCCTGGTTCTCTTATGCCTCTGACAAAACTACAGATATATACTTTCCAACCTGTATGCTGCTGCAGTTATACCAATAATCATCCCAAGTAACACTGCTATATCGACAAAAAACTGTGAGTCACGGCAAAGCCCTTAAACCCGATCCCGCAGCGCCGTTCTCGCTGTGCAGAGACCTGCTCCGAGGGGAAAAACGGCGGCCTCGCCGGGCCGGGCCCACCTTCTCCTCCGTCTCCAGGCGGTACGGCGTGGGTTGGATACGCCGCGGCTTCTTCCAGCCCGCGTCAGGCTTCACGAAGCTGGGGACGCCCAGGGCGCCCGAGTAGCTGAATCCCCACACGAACACGCGATCCTTGCGCCTGGCCGCCTTCCCCGCGTACTGGAACACTGGGGCGGCCTCCTCGGCCTCCCACAGCTGGCGGGTGCTCGGCGGCCCCGCCGCCCCGCCCAGGCCCCTGCGGTGGAGGGGCCGCGCCGCGCCCGCCGTCCTGAGCGCCCTCAACAGCCCCGCCATGGCCGCACTCACACCAGCGCCATCTTACCGCTCCCCGCGCGGGATCACCACCCCTGCACGCACGCGCCCTGCCGCGGCGGCGCGGCGCGCTTGTCTTAAAGGGGCTGCACCGCCCTATTCAGAGGGTGGGTTTCACAGCCGCCCAGACCCAAAGCTAAACCTAAACCTGCACCCAGACCTACTTCTAAATCTAAACATACCCCCAGACCTAAATCCGGACCCTAGTATGGATTAGACCCAGCCCAGACCCAAACCAAGATCAAAACTCAAACTCAAGCCCAAAACCTACATGTAGACCCAGACCTCACCCCAAACCCCAATCCAAACCCAGACCAACTCTGTCTGGCGTGGCGATGGCAGGGCTGGCTGTGGTGGCACCCAAAACCAGCTGTGACACCACACTCCCTCTGAAAAGCAGCCCTATCCCCACAACCTAGCTCTCACTTTCCACTTCAGGGAGCAAAGTAGCTGCCTTCTGGGAGGAAGCTGCCGTCCTTTCAACCCCTCTCAACTAAATTTCCTCCCTGCCAGCATCTTTTGCCAGAGACTCTTGCCCAATATCCCCAGGGAGAACACCTTTCCTGTCACCATATCCACCGTGCTCCTCAGGGTCTGCCTGATTCACTGTCCAGGTGGACATTGAGATGTCTATCAAGTGTCTCTCCTTTATTGATGAAAACCACAAAATCATTCAAAACATAAAGAGGTGATAAAAGGGGATCTAGAGATGAGGAATCCTGGTAGCTGTGAGGTCTCAGCCCCTTGGAGCTGGTGCAGCAGGGCTGGTCCCTCCTCACAATGCCATCAGGACACCTTGGACTGGCCATGATGGAGGATGAGAGTGGGCGCTGGTCTGCGCTGATTTGGCCAGCAGCCCTCCTGTGGCCTATGGTGGCTGCCAGAACCACATGGGTCCCTGGTCTGGCTCCGAGTCCTGGCTGTGCAGGGGCTGGAGGAGATGAAGCAGTGGGTGTCTGGTGGGGGGGCTCAGAGGATCCTCACAGGATCTTCCTTCGTGTCCTCTCAGTGCAGCGGTTCAAGATGAGGTCTTTGCTGGGACGGGGAGGAACAGCAGGTTGAGCCTTGGCCTTGTTCTCCTGTGACTCATTTTTCTCAACTGCAAGCAAAGCAGTTGTACAGATGGGTCAGAGTGCTCCACCACCCACCACCCTCATGAACGTTCAGCAGCTTCCTATGTGATGGCCACCAAAGCTTCTGCCTCTCCTCCCTGCTGCCTGTAGGTCATGGTGGCGGGATGAGCCCACCTGTGCCCAGCTGCGAACTCTTCTCAGGGGAATCTCAGCTTTAGGTCTGCACAAGGAGCTGCTCTTCCTTGGGAAGGTCATGGGTACTGCATGGGGACTGCCAGATCTAAAGGGTCTACCTCCATGGCAGCCATCTTTCTCATGAAAAGAGGCTTTTTACAAGGAATAACAGCTTCACAATGACAGAGGGAAGGGTTAGATTCAATCTTAGGAAAAAAATCTTGCCTGTGAGGGTGGTGAGGCCCTGGCCCTTGCTGAGAGAAGCTGTGGCTGTCCCATGCTTGGAAGTGTTCAGGACCAGGTTGGGTGGGTCTTGGTGCAACCTGGTCTAGTGGAAGGTGGGGTTGGAATGAGATAAACATTAAGGTCCCTTCCTACTGAAATCATTCTATGATTCCAGGATTCTTCATACAACACTTCCCTCTGGGGGCTCTGCTGACAGCTAATGTACATGACAACGACAGTGTTAATAGCAGAACAGGGGAGGCGAGGTGCACAGGTCCCAAATGCAGGCTGACCTCCCTCCAGGTCTATATTCCACTCTGTCTGACCTATAGCCAGTAGTAAGAAACCTCCTTGAAAGAAACACGTCCCTGCACACACTTTCCCCATATGAAAAAGGCAGATTGGCATAGTGTGACCTCATTGTGCCATCCTGCTCCAGCTGCCAGCACTGGGAGTCACAAGCCATGCCTGCAGGATTCCAGTCTCGTTGAGACTTACTGATGACATTGGCCTTGTTCTGGGAATTTCCCTGCATGTTCCACTGGCTCTGGATGTACTTCTTGCTGTTCCTCCTGTAAGTGTCCTGGCTGATCTGCTTCCGGCCCTGCTTATGGATGCTCTTTGCATTTCGGATGGTGGATCTGCAGGGAGTGAGAAACAAAACTTTCATTTTAATGCTGGCAGCTCTAACACCACACTCTTCTTTCCCTGTGTTTCCTCCTCTGATTCACCCAAACCCCAGTTTCTGCTTTTGAGTTTTGCCTGGTGGATGACAGCCACGAGTGAGACACGATGTGTGATGTATTCAGAGGTAGCTGGATGGTGCTTTAGAAGCAAACACTGAAGGGTGAAAACCCTGAGCACAAGTCTGGAAGGTAACGATGGGAATGGCGAGGAAGATTGGGTGTAAGGCTGGGAGGATGAGATGGGCACGAGGTTTATCCAAGAAAGCCTCAGAAGCTATAGATCTATAGCTCTTTGATGAATGGAAATACAGCATATATCCTGGCTGCAACACTGAGGTCCCTGCTGTAGGGTTTGGCATGGCTCCCCAGCGCCCAAGGATCAGATGCAGGGGAATGGAGTGTGGGGCAGAGAAACTACTGAGAGATGTTAAAGGCTGAGCAGCATGGTGCTGCTAAAAGAGAATCCACAACATCAGGACCACCCCCACGCAGGCAGACGGAGGCCACTGCTTTGCCTCCATGACCATGGCAGGAGTGAGGTGGCTTTTGAACTCCACCCCATGGCACCATCCTCCTGATCTTTTTGAGCCAATGTGTCTGTCTACCTTCAGCCCCTTCCTGGTCTGAGAACAGACCCCATGTCATATCAAAGCTTTTACCCACAATGGCAGGTCACCACCTTCGCAACAGAACTCAGCCTGGCTGCCAGAGCCAGCACTGCAGGGGCAGCGTCACCATGGCGGGGGGTCAAGACACTGTCCTTGGAACAGGCCACCTTACCTCCCCCAAGGGTATCAGCAAGCATCACTGCACTCAATTAGGTGGATCTGGACCACTTTACACGGTCTTGCATCCAGTCCATGATCCACCAGAACTGGATTTGGAGAGATTTTAGAGCAGGGCTGATGTGTTTTCTTGCAGGGAAGACAGCTGCAAGCTCTGCCCTTCCTAGCCATTCTCTCTGCACCAGAATTAATGAGTTATTATTGCTTTCTATCTTTTTAATCAAAATAAAATCCATTAGCTCAAATCATCCCATCAGATTAGGCCATTTGGCAGCTCTGTTTAGTCAAATCTTGCCTCTTAAAGATTCAGTGCATGCACTTAGGAAATAAGAGAATGGCCAATTTGAAAACTAAAGGAGATTAGCTCAGAAAAGAAACCTTGCAGAAGAGCAAGGAAAATGCCCTTGGCTGGAGGACCTGTTGGAGAAGGAACACGCAGCCTGGCACCAGGAATGCTAGGGTGGTTGTGGGAGTTGATGAGCACAGAGCTGGTTTTGCTGCAGCCTGGTCTGTCTGCTCTGCTCACATCTCTCCAAACAGTTCCTCATTGACAGGGCAAGCAGGTGACACCACAACCCACTGTCTGGTTTAATTTCATCTTAAGGAAGAGCTTTAGTCCTCCTCCCCTCCCACCCAGGGCTTCTCCTACCTCCGTGGAGGAGCACTCCGGTTCCTCAGTTCCCTCTTCACAGAGTTTACCTCTCCGGCTTTCTGCAGGTACATGGAGGGGTAATAACCCATGGTTTCATCCTTTCTGCAGTGCAACACAAAGCAACATCACTTGCAATCGTGGCTCTGCAACTACCTCCACAGTCCAGGAGGGAGACTTGATGATCCTTGTGGGTGGTCAAAGAATCCCAGAATGGTTTGGCTTGGAAGCAACTTTAAGGATCATCTTGTTCCAAATTGCTGCCATAGGCAGGGACACCTTCCATCAGAGCAGGTTGCTCCAAGCCCCATCCAACCTGGCCTTGAACACCTCCTGCTTAGGATATCCCATATATCATGGTTCATGCCTGTCCCATGCTGGTGTCCTGTGGGTTATCTTTCATGTTCCTTGCAGATGAGATGCAAGTTGAGATTTTGCAAAGCAAAATGTGCCAGACCAATTAGAGGCAAAATAACTAACAATTATTTTTCCATCTGCCTCCTTCTTGGATATTTCTGAAGTCCCCAGCAGAGGGGACATTTAGCATTTGGCAAAGAACAGACTCTGAAAAGCAGCCCTGCAAAAGGAAGTGCTGGGCAGTGGCACCAAACAGCCCATGGCTTCCACAGCCCTGATGTGGAGAACGATGGGTGCATCCCTTCCCTCTGCCTGAATCCTGCTCGCCTGACCTGTTCTTGGCATCTCTCACCTGATGACCCACCAGCCATCAAGGAGCTTGTGGATGACTTCAATGGTATCACCCTCCTTGAGGGTCAGCTCGTCCTCCTCCACAGCTGTGTAGCTTTTCTGGACCACATATGACTCACCTGCACACAAAATGGGGATGAGAGATCATATGCTGCCAGCCCAGGGATGGAGCTCAACCTCCTCAGCCACTGAGAGAGGAGGCACCAGAACATTTACCCCACATTTTATGCAAGACCAAGGGTGCTTCAAGTTTGGATTCAAACTTTCCCCAGCCTTGTCACTGCCCATGGCTCACCCCAGCCCCTCCATCACCTCTCCAGAAGGAAGCTGCTGAGTGCAAGCAGTGGAAGCACAACTATCTCTGCTGGAAAGTGTGTTCAGAATCCAGTATATGAAATGAGGCAGAAGGAAGTGTTGTGCTAACAGAGCCTGTTGCAGTGTTGTAAAACTCATGAAGCTGATGCCTGGTGAGCAATCAGCACAAGTCTGTGGGATCCTCCCTCTGCTCCGTGCAATAAGGCCCCACTGTCATGGCAGGGTGACGTGGGGGGCACTGTGCTCCTCTGCTAACCCAGCACTTCAGTATTCAGCCAGCCGGCTCAGCACAGCCACTGGATCAATTTGAGCATCTGTGATCAGCCAAAACACATGTCTAATGCTGAGCTGCAGGTCACTGGAAGCTCCCAAGGTTGACATTGAGGCACCAAATCATGAGATTTATCCCTTCTGGCAGTTCCTACAGCATCATTTCCCTGCCCAGTGATCCAGCTCAGTGCAAATTGCCCAGCCTTGCAGTGATCCACACTTTGCACTGATGCACACCCTGGTCACCTCAGCATTTTACCTGCATAGTTGGGCTCCTGCTCTTCAGATTCATCAGGACC
>JAWWLV010000053.1:8377613-8413668 GCA_035041135.1 Platyrinchus mystaceus | reverse complement strand
TGCACTGATGCACACCCTGGTCACCTCAGCATTTTACCTGCATAGTTGGGCTCCTGCTCTTCAGATTCATCAGGACCATCCATCGGCTCCAGATAGGCAGCAGGCACCCAGCCCCGTTTATTCTTCAACTGGCAAAACCACCAGCCTGCAAGGAACGCAGTCATGCACACGAACAGAGAATACTGTGGGGGCACCACGGGGACACTGGCACTGAGTCTGTCCTGGCTAGGGCAGGTGCAGACATCCACATGTCCTGGACTGAAGGGACAGTGCTGGAGCTGGTCTCTGATGACATGGTGCAACCAGAGGGCTTGACCAGTTCATCATGTTCCTGCTCAGCAGGAAACCTCACAGGCTGAGGCACATCAGGAGGTTGCACAGTTTTCTAGAACTGCCCCTCACCCTTCAGTCTGTGCACTGACATTAATTCACATGCTGCATTAGGACTTCAGATGCAAGGGCAGTCCTTATCCCTGATGAAATGGTGGCAGGGAGGGGCCTGGCCCTCGGGGCTCTCCTAAGGGATGGACACATACCGTTCTCACTCTTCTCCACGACATCCACCATGTCCCCAGCTTTTAGAGCCATCTCAGACGTAGAGGTCTTCTCATAGTCAGCAATGGCTCGGTAGGTTTGCAGGACAATGGGGCCTGTGATGTCTGCATGGGAGAAGTGAGAGATGTTCCCTCTCCCAGCCCCCAGCACAGAAACATCCTATTTCAGGCAGGCCAGAAGCAGCCCCAGGACAGCCCAAAGTTCTCTCCCACCCTCTTCCTTCCCCACACCAGCTGCATCTCAGGACAGTGACTCATTCCCCCTGAGGCTTTGGCTTCCCCCCAGCTGAAGCTCTGGCACAAAGACCATGCTCTTGGTGAGCGTATCTGTTGTGGAATGGCAGCCCCTCTCCCAAATGGCCTTTGCTGCTACCGAGGCAGCTGCTTGCACCCCTCTGAGACCTCTTACCAGCGAGGCTTTGCTTGGAATCCTTTGGCAGGAGAAAGACCTCAGGCTTCTTGATCCTAGACAGGTCAGAGCAAAGGCAGCTCAATGTCAACCACCCCTATCCATCAGCAGCGATGTCCTCCCTGTGGGCTACTGCCAGCACCCAAAGGCCAGGGTCACAGGATTTCCCTCAAACTAGCAGGCAGCTGGACTCACTGGCTGTCCGTGACAGGGTTCATGTCGTCATGACGGACCTTGAAGAAGCTGACCACATGCGGGCACCGAGAGATCTTGTGGGGCAGATTGACCAGCGTGTAGCAGTACTCGGCCAGCGTGCCCTGCCTGTTCTCAGTTGAGCGTTGCCCATCAAACCACTTTGGGGCTGGGGGAGAGGGAAAAGGGCTCAGAAAAAGCAGACAGAGAGCCTTGTTTTTAATATGTTCCCAAGCAGGCTGCTCTGAATCATTAATTTTGCTCTGCAAACAAGTGGGTTTGGCCCCAGGGTGCTGCATGGTTCCATGGTGTCTATAATGTGAAGCTCTGGGGGAGCACAGCTCATGCAAGCTCAGAAAAGACCCTGTTTGACCCCATTTCAGCTTCAGGATAATTCCCACATGTGTGTTCAGACTAAACCCAGCTGCTGGGCCACAAATACAGCAGCTGCACTGGGGCACCAAGAGAGGCTCAGGAGCCTGTGACCAGAGGATACTTATGCTTATCCCCCTGTCCCACTGGCCATGGTACTCTTGACCCCAGAGCTCCAAAATGTCACTGGCAGCTCCAACCCCCAGCAATGCTGCACTGCATAACAGGGGATGCATGTGTGTGTTTGGTGGCACCCCCATGCCTCCCCTCAGCAGTCTGCCAAGTCCTCAGTGCTCTCAGTTCCCCAAACGGAACAAGGACACTTTGAACAGCCCCAGCATGGTGAGGGCGGTGCATGGGAACAAGCCCAGCATGCCAGTGTTAGTCCAGCCCCAACAGAGCCCCCCCCCCCAGATGTGACACCCTGCGTAGTGCAGGCTTATTCTTTCTTGAGAGGTGTCAACCACAATCTGCACTTCTTTCTCAGGCTCTCTCCTGCCTCCTTTAAAGCAGGAAATTATATAAAAGGGGGAAGTTTGTTGACCTGCACCTTGCCTGGGGACAAAGCATCAGCTGTTTGGATCAGGAGTTCATTCCCTGTCATTGAAGACATATTGCATCACTTACAAAGTATCTGTGTTGCCATATGAGCGTTAAACTAAACCCAATGATGGTGTCACCAAAGGAGGGCTCAGCTCAGCTCAGCTCAGCCTCCCCAAAGCCCGGGGTCACAGCTGATGCTTTGGGACATGTCCAGCCTTCAGAAAGGAGTCTGTGAGGCTGCTGAGTGTTGGGAGGAACTGCTGCCACTTCTCAGATCTTTCCAGGATTTAGATTTCAAGCTTGGTGGCAGGAATGATCAGACCATGCACCTGCCTAGGAGGCAGCCAGAACAGCTTGACCCACCAGGGAATTTCCCAACCAGCTGCAATTTCTATTTCACCCTCCTGCCCCAGTGCTAGCCCCTCACCTGGCAAGTGTGGAATGATCCGGTTCTCTATGTTGATGTCCCCGGATTCAATAGGGAACATCTCCTTCAGCACTTTCTGCAGAGTAGAGCCAAGCATGGCCATGAGGATGGCACCAGGGAAACCCCCTGTAACACCCACCCTCCTGCCCACAGCTTGCCCCCTTTCTTGATGCTCGCCCTGCTGCCACTAGGATGTGCTAGCTGGATCCCACACTTCAGCACTGGGAGAAACTGCCTGGGGACACAGATGGCTCCCACCTTAAAAGGGGCAAAAGAAATTGAAGGACTGGACACAGAAGCTTCTTTGGAGCCAGGTTTGCTTTGGGGCAATTTCAGATGGAATTCACCCTCCTCTTTTCCCCACCCTGAGCCCTGGTGTGCTGGGCCAGGGGACACTGCCTGTCCCGCAAGGACTCACGTGGAACTCGTATATCTCAGTAAAGCGGCGGTAGATGACCTTTTCGGATAGGTCGTTCCACTTCACCAGGAACATGTAGACCTGAAGGGCAAAGCAGAGGTTGCAGCTCTGCAGGTGAGTGGGACCCCATGCTGTGCTGTGCCTGGGGAGCCCCAAGGATGTTTCAGTTCCACATAAACTGCGTGTTTTCCTTCCACCACCCCATGCAAATAGCTCTGCCCTGTCAGCGAGCAAGCTGGGCACTACAGAACTCGGCATGGATGGAAAGGGGGCAGAAACATGCAGACGGGTAGCAGTCAAAGAGGAAAAAGTCCTTTCTAAGCACGCGAAGTAACCAACAGCTTGCAAAGGAGGTGCCCAAAATCTTGTGTGTTTAGGATATTTTAGTCTCTGACTACCTCCAGCTCATGCGATCAGCCATGATCCCTCAAAAAAGGATGTTCTTAGGCCCTTGGTCACACTTATCTCAGGAAATTTGCTGGGCAGGCTTTTTACCCCCTCCAGTCCTTGCTCCTCCTTTCGCCAGAAGGTTGCTGTGTACTCACATAGTGCTGACTGGGGAAAAACCTTTTCTCGTAGCCCAGCAGCTCAATGTGACGGATGAAGGCGTCCCCCATTGCTGCTCCTGCCCGCGGTGTCCTGCTCCGGACCCTTCTTCTGCCTCTCCAGGTCTCCGGGCACGCTCCCCTCCCCTCTCCTCCCCTTCCCTCCCCTCCCCTCTCCTCCCCTTCCCTCCCCTCCCCTCTGCCTTCACACAGCTCTGCTTCGATGTTAAAGCGCTGGGGAAGCGGAACTCCTGTTGCAATCGCACCAGTAATCGTTTACCCGCTGTGGTTTGAGTCGGTGTTTCCCATGGCGAGTTCCCAGCCCAGCCCCTTCGGTGACTCCAGGGAGAGGGAAGAGGCAGGGTGGGAGGCCTCGGGGATATCCTGAAAGCACCTCCGGAATCAGAGGACAGTGAAGGGCAAGGGCCAGGCTGGCTGCCCTGATATCCAAGTGACCCCTCTGACTGCTGATGCTGCAGCAGAGGGTCAAGGACAGACAGGTGCATTGGCAATGGCAGCCAAAGGAACCTTTCCCATCTGTAGCAGAGCTGGAAGGGCTGAACGAAGCATGTAAAGCGCTCCCTGAGCCTGGGAATGGCAGCACCATTCTCTGTAGGGCTGGGAAGGGCCAGTAGGGAAGCTGGGGCAGAGTCCAGGCAGGATGGGGCAGCCATGGGCTGTGCGCAAGAGCTCCTGCCCTTGCGTCACGGTTTCCTTTCAGTTACCTGCAGCTTCCCCAAAATCTACCACCAAAAGGCTGCCTTGAGCAGCTCCCGAGGACCTGAGCCAGTCCCAGCCCTGCTCACCACCTTACCCGAGCATAAGACTGAACGGGAGGGGACCCCAGGCATAGGGAAACGCCAGGGTGGGCTGGAGACAGACCCCTGTCTCCTGCTGGGAGAGCAGGAGAGTCCCTTGCTAAGCCACTCTGATATGCCAGCACATAATCTGCATCCACCTCCTCCTCCTTCTCCCTCCCCAGCCCTGAGCAGAAAGACCTGAATGGATGTGAGATCTGCATGCATCAATCCTACACTGCTTGCAGGCAAAGGTGCACCCAAGAGTACTTTTGTTCCCAGCAAGGGCACTCTGGATTACAACAGGCACTAGTGCAAGGCAGTCCCCTGACAGAGGCAGGACGTGCTCTTCCATAGGATGCTCAGAGGAGCCCAACTCCAGCCAACTGTGAGCCCTCAGCCCCATCCCTGTCTCCCGGTGCTCCATCTCCTGCGACAGCCCATGCGTGGGTGCAGCTCTTGTCCCTGGCAGGCCAGCACGTTACCGTGAGCTGAGCCATCAAGCAAAACTAGCCCCACTCTCAGCCAGGAGCAGAGATGTTTTGGGCAATGAGGCAGCATCCCTGTTGACTGATCCTGGCAGGCAACAGCCCCAAACCATGGTGGAGCTGACAGGGGCTCTCCCCACTGACCAGCCCTGCCAGTGGCAAGCCCTGCCACAGGATCAGCCCAGTGCCCTTATTGGCTGTAAAGACAAAAGCTTGCTCTGCATTAAAAACATCAAATACTAACCATAACTTTCCCCTGGCCCTTGGGTGTGGTGCTTTGCATCTGTGGAGTTCAGAAAAATGGTTATTTACATTTGGCTTATTATTTTAACATGGGGACTCCCCTATATGCAAGGCAAAATTATACAACCACAGATATTAAAAAAGGTCCCTCCAGGGCTGTTTGGATTCTGCTCTGTGAGCCACCAGACAGCTGCTGCTTATGGTGAACTCCACAAACTGTCATGAAAGATTATTTCATAATTACAATTGTTAGTACTAAATTTAAAACTCCGTTACAGACAGTACATTACTGGAAACCACGCAATTCACGTTTCTTCCTGTTTCATCATTCCTTGTGATGTGGGAAATGAAACAGAGATTGTAAATGCCAGTGATGGGTTAGTTCACAGGAAGACACCACCTGTAACTCAGTGTGATACAGTGCTCAGTGTTCCACCAATTGTCTTGCCACTAATAGGTGTCAAGAAGCATAATTTTAGAAGAAAATTCTCAGAAGAGGCATGACCCACCTGAATGAGTTTACTGAGTTCACAAGGCTGGTGTCTGAATGCAGGACTTGATTTTGAGAGAGATGAAAATCCATAGCCTCCAGACCGAGCTGGTAGCAGTGCTTTCAGTAAGGCCCCACTGCTCTGGAGTGGGAACAACACACATGGGACTTCAGGGGATGGATTTCAATCAAGGCTGTTAAAGATGGGAGTGCTGAAGATCAAGAGTTTCTTAGGTGAATGGACTATCCTCTTTTCTGCACTGCTCCACCCAAAACTAATACCAAAACCTCTTAGGAATTAAGATCTGATGAAAGGAATGCCACTCTAATCTTTGTTCCAATGCAATTTTTTATTTTTGGTAGTTTAAATGTCATCCTAATTCAATACAGAGCCAAGGGAGGCCTTACTTATGTCACTGATGGCAGACAGCTGTTACACAGTCACAGAAATGAGAGCCTGCCCTCTTCCTTGACAGTGGTCTCTGACAGGACAGATACAAAAAGAAACAAAGCAGAAAAGGTTCAAGTTTTGTATGTGGAAAACTCAATTCCCAAGGGAAAAACAATGGCCAACAGCTGCACCACAGAGGAGCTGGACTTCAACTTGCTGTTATGCTGTGAGAAAACCCAGGGTGCCGTAACTGAGAAATGCGCACTTCCACCATGGACATCCTGGATACTACACTACTTGGATCCAAAATTTCCACTCAAGAGAAAGGAGCCAGCCCCACTGCACATGACACGCTTTTAAAGTTCAGTAAAACATAGGGAATAAATACTTGTCTGCTTCTTTGTCAACACAAACCTTTCATGCTGGAATAAAAACTAGTCAGAGGTCTGGTAAATTCTTGCAATGTTATTTATTACTACAACCAAGGCTTTTTAGGGCATTATCACTCAACACTTAAAGAGTGACATATCTCATGTATTACTAGTTTGAAAATGAGTGAGATTTTCACAAATCCTCAACATCTTAAAAGTCTGCTGTTAGGACCAGAGGTAGGTAATTTCTTAATATAAAATTGATATTTGGAAGGTATTAATATTGGTGCAGTTATTTTGTCAGTCTAATTTACCTCTACTGGATGTAACTCAAAATGTCTGAGACCAAAAGGAGCCTTCAGCATTGAGTGCCAACACACCCAGCAGCATTGCTGCACGCCCAGCAGCAGGCCACATGATGCACACCACCCCCTGAACTCCCAGCATCACATAAGGACTCTAGTACTTCCAGTAAAACCATTGCATCCCCTTTCACTTAATTTTTTTTTCAGGTCCTGCATACAAAGTTGCAGGAGGACCACTCTGCTATTATACACTTGACAAGGCAATATCCTGGAATTATTTATTTTCCCAGTTCCTTTGCTATGATACTTTGCCCTCATTTTGAGTAAACACAACTCCACCAGCAATAGACAGCCTTGCTGCACAGGGTGTGAGTGAAGAAAGGATGGACTGTCCTTCTGCTTTTTCAGAAGGGGAAGTCAAGCCAGCTGAAACCCAGACAAAGCTGCATTAGCTCATTTCCTTATTCTAAACATGTCCAGCAGCAAGTGTGAAACCTGATCGTGACCTATTGCAGCAGGTTCATTAACTGAGTCTGTCTGTTCGAATCATCAGCAGGCAAGTATGTCAGTGGTTATAATGTGGTCAGTACCCATAGGCTGGGTTAGCAGATAAGGTGCACCAATGGACTCGCTCCACGGGGCTGGGAGGGGCTGTCTGATGAGGCAGGAAGGCACTTTGGCATTAGTCACCACCAGCTGGAGAGCAGGAAGGTCGGACAGGATGTGTGTTTTCAAAATGCCTCAGCACAAAGCCAACCTTGCCCCCTGCTGATATCATCGGCACCAGGTCCCAGAACTGAAGTGGGAGCACCCAGATCTGCATGGAGCAATTGTGAAAACACAAGCATAAGTCCTACAGCGCTCTGTTGTGTCCAGAATGACAGAGTATGTGCTGCTCTGAATTTATCTGCTGAATTTCAGGTTGCTTCCAGGGAATAAACACTGTACTCAAATGAATTTAAGGCTTCAAAATTTTCCTTGAAAATACAACCACCTCACCCACCTGAAGCAGGATTTCTATCTCAAAGGCATGACAGGACCTTACCTCTTTGCTGGAAAGATATGCTGCAGCATGTTCTACCTGCCTACAGAATTACTGCTAGGACTTGTTGTAAAATACATAAATGTATACTGCATGGACAGTCATGAAACCCATCAGGACGGTCTTTATTTCTTCATCAGGGAATAAAGTTTACCATTTGTGCATAAAATGCAGTCATCTTAAGCTCATGCCAGTAAAAGAGAAACCTTTACAATAACCTGTATCTTTAGAGATTATCATACAGCCAGAACTGTACATCTCTTCTGGCTTGTGAAACTTCAGGGAAAAAAAAAAAGTACATTAGTCTCTTACATGATGTGGGATGTAACCAGGACTACAGGTTTAACACTGAAATACTGACCATTTCAATAATGAGTACCAATCATCAAATGAACCAGTTTATCTTTTATTTAGGAAAAACATATGAATTGTGACAGGTATGACAGGAAAAATTAGTTCAAATATGCAGACACTATTGTTCAATTAACCATTAAAGTAGTAACTGAAAATTTATTTTTTTTCTTCCATAGTAAATAAAGTGAACTCTTTACAGAAATTTTTCCTCATTAAAAAAGCTGAGATGCATTCAGGTATGGTGAAATTCAGTTGCATTGGGAAATGCAGACAGCCTCAGCTAAGTCCCTAATCATTTTAATCCCTATCATCTCCCCAGCATTGCTGTATCATATTTAGTCCTTAAAATATATTCCAAAGTAAAACCAGCCATTCCAAATCTACAGTCATTCTTTGCTTCATAGAACTGCTGAAAAAGTACATTTATATTTAAAAATACAAAAGGGTTTATATAGAAGAAGGGATTTCTCTTATACAAATGGGTTTGTATTGAAGGTACTTTTCTTATACAGTTATATTACACAGCTCTAGACATGCCCAGCAGGCTCTTCTCAGAACCGGATGCTTCTGACAAGGTAAGAAAAATTACAAAAGTGAGTTAGTTTCACTGCAGCTTTGGATCTTATTACAACTATGAGCAGTTTGTGTTGCATTGTCCAGTTCTTTAGGCCTAGATTCCACAAGCATGCAGAAGCTGAGTATTGCTCTCAATAAATATGGGATTTAATGTGTGTGAGTGGTATCTGTAAGAATTTAGAACAAATATTTACTTTAGTATAAATTCAGTGGATGGCCTAAAGCATCTAAAATCCAAACCACTGCAGCATCAAATTGTGCAGCCATTGCTCAGACAACATTTCTATGGTCTTTAATGGAAGTGAGAGAGTCTCACTGACTGCAGTGCTTCCCATGACAAATCAGAAGGTTCTCTTTAGTATATTTTCTCCTGCCACATTCAGTTTTATTACAAATACCCCCAAAGCAGACTTTACTGATTTAATAAGACCACCACTGCTGTGCCTGAAATGCTGAGGGCACCGACAATTGGGATGCTGATTTGTCAGTGCCTGCCACTTTATACCACGTCATTTCATTGTCCCAATGCCACCAGCAGCCTTTCATGTTCCAGGCTACGTTCATGCTGCATGGATGGACAGCCATGGCCAAGGCTGTCCCTGGTCTCCAAAAAGTTGGATGGTGCCAGGAGTAAAACCCGCAGGCTCCAGGCTTCCCCAGCCACTGCTTCAACTAACTTTATACCAACCAAATCAAATTGCTGAAGTATCAAGTACCACACTATGAGGGAAATATCTGGTTTCAAGTATTATGAAAAAACTGAAATGGGAAGAAGTACTACCATTTTCTCTGAATGAAGCACAGAGACTCAAAAACATGTGGGTCAGCATTTTAAACGCAGTGATGTGATAGCATCACTATCACTGTTCTTCATCACCACAAAAATGTCATTTTTAGGAATACAGGATGTTAAAAATAGTGTAAGAGACAGACTCGAACATTTTAGCACTTTAAATTAAACTAGGCTTTTCATAAGTTAACGCAAAAGAAAGAAAACTTCTAAAGGAGATTTGTTTGTCATCACAGCTAATAGCTTTACTGAGTGTCCCAAGCTCAGGCAATACTGCAAAAATAGTGAAGAGCTGTCCTGTTCAATTACAATTTGGAAATATATGGGTGTTACCAAGAACAATAATACTCTTCCACACAACCATGTCAGAGGTCTTCATAAACACTAATTCCCTCAGCTTTCAGTTGCTCTGCCTCCGAGGTACATAATTATCATTACACATTTTTATTTTTAGGCAACATTTTCCTAGGACTGACTGTCTCTGAAATTTGAACACAAGTGTGCTTTACACTGTATTTGGATAAGAAAGTGAAAACATCCTACACTTTATATGTGAGAACTGAGACAAATAAAATAATTCACAAGAAAAGGACTGGCACCTTCTGACATTCAATATTGTACCTTATCCCTCTTCTCCCCCCAAAACAATAAGAATACTATTCCTTGACAGGTATTGACTTCACAAAACACTAAATTCTTTTACCTGGTATTAGTGATGTCTATGACATTCATTGCGGTTCTTGCTTTATTTGAGAATTTTCTTCTTTTTCTGTATTATCTGTTGAAAGAGCAGTAATGAATGAAGAATAGGGGAACTTCCCAACCAATTTTGTTATTGTTGTACTTAATAAGAAAAACTTTATGAAAGCATGAAAAGCATTACTTATCCCTTTAAACTATTAATCATAAATAAAAATGTATTCACAGCAATCTGACTCTGGAAATTACCATTTCCACTTCAATGTAAAGCAGCCTGGGATCTTAGAGAACTCCAGTTTTTAAATAATGGAAATAAAATCGGCATCAGTAGGACTGCTTCTCTCTTAATTAAACTTATGCATTTTTCTATTTCAATCTGTCCTATACAAATTCTGGCCCTAGCTAATTTTCTTCTTCAAAGAACAGTATCCCACACAAAGGCATTATGATCTGTTTAAAGAAAACCTCAAATTTTATCTTCTTGACTAAAGCATTTATCATCTTTTGATACAGGTTTTTCATTTCAGGAATGCTTGGAAGTAACTCAAAAGAATCTTGTAACTGTATAGCACTGTATATGTGACCTGGAGCCTGATTCTGTTCTTTTCATAAATAGGGAGTATGATGTTGGAAGGAAATTGTTTTTTCCCTGAAGTTGTTTGTAAGGTTTAGGGTGAGGATAATTCATCACTACAAAGCCAAGCTGTTTCAACACATGATCATTTTATACCTTCCAGCCTAGTTCTGAAGTGATTTTGGGTTCTTTAGCAATCATATGCCTTTTCACAAAAACATTTCTCTAGTTACAGGGTATGAATCCAGTTTTGGGTGACAAATTAAAAACCCCACTTGTCTGTCTCTTCCAAACCACCGTTTCAAAGGCCCACAGCTAGAATTCCTCTACATGACAGTATTCAGGCATAACTGTCTTTCTTCCTCATCATCTAATTTTGGTGATCCCATGGAGTTTTGGCATTATTAAGTCATCTGATGTTTCAGCTTTCAGTAACTGAGAGCTTAAAATCTCAGCTCAGCTCTGCTGTGACTCTAATGCTTGCCTTCTTTCTGTCTTTGCTGCAACAGGGTTGATCCATACTCCAAAGAAAGACTGACTTAAAACCCTCGGAGTGAACTTGTAACAGAGCTTGTAACAGTCATTCCGGTTGAGCATGTCGGCTTGGCTCAGAGTTCAGTGACTTGACAGGGAAACTGAAGCAATGGAGACTGGAAGGGGCATTTCCATGGAAAAGGGTACAGAAGAACAGGAGCGTTGAGGTTTGCTGCTTTCTCTTTTGGGCCACATAAGCAGGATTAGGGAATGAACTGAAGTTGAGAGTCCTAAAGTGGTGAGGTACAGCAGCCTCTCTCCCAGGGCTGTTGGCTACCTTGCCATCAAGCTGCCATGGACACATCAGAGACCCCCTCTCAGGACCACCTGATGTGAAGGCAGCACCCTGGCAAACTAGCACAGCACCTCAGATCCTCTGTGTCAGCCACAGCAGAGGCAGGCACAGCCATCCAGGGCCATGCTTGACAGACTGGGGTATAACAAAGGCAGCATTTACAGGAGCAGAGCATACAGAAGACATCAGCATCCCAACCCTCATGTCAGTTCAGTATTCCTAAAGATCACATGCAAAAGCTCAGGGGGGATACGAAATCTACAGCCTTCTTAGTCTCACATATATAAACATATTAGGAAACATTAGGGTTGTCGAGCTCTCCAACAGGCTGCCCAGGGAAGTGGTGGAGTCACTGTCCCTGGAGGGATTTATAAGCTGTGTGGATGTCACACTTGGGGAGATGGTTTAGTGGTGGGCATGGCAGTGCTGGGGGAACAGTTGGATTTGATGTTCTTAGATGGCTTTTCTGACCTAAATGATTCTATGATTCTATCTGAAAAAGAAACAAGTATATTCTTGGACAATAGGAAAGTTGGATGTTTTTCAGAGCTTAAGTTCTGAAGAACGACAATATTCCCCTCCCTTGCCCTTAACATGGTATATCAGTAAGGCATTCAGAGTTCCTGATGATGGCAATCACTCGCATCAACTGTGGAAACTACTGCACTGAATAATTAGATGCATCACTCAGGATATGAACAATCACTCAGAGCCTATCTATCGTCACGACTCACGTCAACAACAGTTCATAAAACTCCTTTGTAAAATTACTTGAATAGTAACTTTTGCACAGAGTATTCTTCCCATGGTGCAGCATGATAGTAATATAGATGAAAAAATGTTCTGGGAACCAATAAAAGCCATTGTTTTTGGTTTTGATTGACCTGACTTCAAAAAATAAGGTAAACTTTGTACAACATTATGTAAAAATATTTGTTGATAATAACTGAAAAGAACACTTACCTCCTAGAGATACTTCTATTCTACTTGTTTCAGCTGGCTCTTAAATGAAAAAAATACAGTCAAATGAATATGAATATAGTTTCAACAAGATGAATCAGATTGGGGAAATTAAGTTTTCCCTGAAAAAAAGCAACTAATTTTTGTTTTAACAATCAGACTCGTATCTTTTTGTCTGAGATAAATCTGTGTAACTTTCTACAGTCTGCAGCAAATTATAAACAATCCGAAACATTTATTACATTCAACTACTTAACACTTTGTCTTCAAAGAATGGTTTACTGTGGCAGACATACCACCAAGTCGCAGCAAAATGTAATGTGCAGTTGCACAGAATACACCCAGTTGGGAACAGCTTGAAAAAAGAGTCCTGATGAGCACTGTCTTGGATGGCGAGTACTGGGGGAGAGTGGGAAAATGCAGAATACAGGACAAGAAGTATGTTTTAATTCCCCAATGAGTTCTCTGTTTTCTCTGCATGGTTTAGAGATGAACAGGTTCTGGGAAAGCCATTTAACCTTTTCAACACTGTGGCTGAGTTAAGGACAGACAGACTACATCAAGCTCACAGACCATCAGTGGCTGATTTGCTCCCTCCCACACCTTCACAGATAAACAGATGAGCCAGTAGTTTCCTTTATAATAATTTTCATCATACAAGTGTCCCTTACTCTTAAAATGTTTATAGAATGTTTTCTCTTAGTTTCCCAGTTTCTTCCTGTAATGGTTTATTCAGTCATTTGCAAAAGTTTTTCCCACACTACACTAACTTGGGATACACATTTTTAAAAGGCCTGTGAACATTTAGAAGCTATACTGGATCAAAATGCAGTTGCTCAACCACATTTACTCCAGTTATTAATAGCACAAAGCTGAGTTCTCCCTTCAGACTAAGACAGGTGACATGTGTGCAGTCCCAGACACAGTCTAGCAGGCAGAAGTCTGCAGCAGGCAGAAATTCCATCCAGACCCCAGTACCAGTTATGCAAGCAAACTTCACTTGGCTGAACATCTATCTGGTTCAGACATGCACACATTTGAGTTAAGAAAAGAAGACATCAATAAATGGATACCAAATTGGCTTTATACATTGCCCCTACTAATCCTTCTTTTCAGCTTACTCATCATCTGCAAAAATCAAATCAATTTGATTTTTTTTGTCATACCAATGGCAAAGCTCAAAGAAAGCAGAGGCTCTTCCCATTGAATTATTAATATTTAACAGCTACAAAAGTCCCTGTTGCACACAATCAGTCAAAATGATATGGCTCATCATGAGCAGTGTATACTCAGGACTTGACTATTAATGGCATCTGCCAATGAGCTGGAGAACTCCATAACCCAACCTCCTGCAAGGACATACTTCACACTCTGCATCACCTGGTAGTGCTGGGGCTGCTGCTGTTGGTGATGCTTCTGCTTCAGCTTTTTCCATCAGATCTAAGATTAGACATGATCACTGTTTAACTTCACAATGAAAATGGTTCACACATAACACAAGGGCAACAACCTTTGAATCTGCAAATCCTGAAACTTGTCACATGAACAGGTTACTAACAGTTGTGATTGAGCTGCTGTTCAGTATATTCTGGTACAGAAAAAACATTCCCTATTTTGCCTGCAAGCACCAAAAATTTCCTTTCAAGTTTCCACATGTTCTTCATATCATACCTATAAGCAGTAGGCTCAGAGCCTTTCATTCACCTTGGTATCCATCAGTATCAGATCATTTTCATCATAATTAGTGGACACAAATAATGCCCAAACCCCACATGGTCAATGACCAGTCCCCAGTCCCAACACATGCTGACAAATTGGCCATGGCACTTCAGCTAAGTACACTTGTCTCTCTAAACAGTTACCGTTTCAGCAGAATGCAGAATTTTTCACTGGAAAAGGGTTGTGCAGCTACCCTAAAGTTCTTGCTTACTAACAGCTAATGTGATGAATCTAAACGTACAGTGTAAGCACTCTCATGTAAGTCTGTTGCTAGGTCAGGATCCTAAATCTCTTTGGGACTCTGCAGCTGAAAAATACAAACTCATTGTCTCACATTTTCATATGAAAGTTATGCTGATCTTATGCTGTTTAAATGTAAATTTACTCCCATGCCCTCAAGTTAACTGTATATGCAGTCAGGAAATCTTAATAAGAAAGACACAGTTATACTAAGACCTTAATGACTGTGGAGCCTCTGCCACTAAGCCACAATGTAGAAAATTAATCTTGGCAGGTTACAAAACTACATTTGTCATCAGTGTCTCATAAATACTTACGATTGTTAATCACAAGTCCTGGAAATGGTCTGAAAAAAAAACCAAATTACTGATTCTAAAGTGCACTGCATGGGGTCTCCTCCCAGCGCAACCTCCCCACCCTTTCTGTAACAAAGGTCATGCTAAAAGTAAAAAACAAAGTCACATAAAACAGATGGAATACCAGCTCTTGGGCACTGTGGTTGTTCAAATCTAGCATTTTGAAAAGTAACATAGGAAGAGCAAAACCCTTCCCTTGGTCACCACTAGTTAAAAAGGGGTCATCTTTTTTCCAGAGCTCCATTCAACAACACCTCAAAGTACTTTTGGTTAGAACACGTCATGATTAAGGGTAGAGAATTCAGACCCCCTAGTAAAATATACTTAAAAATTTCTCTCTCTGAAGATAAACTGAAGCTTTTAGACTCCTGTAAAGTCATCTATGATTTGAGGAGTTACAGAAACTGACACATTTTTATTTTCAACTCCTCCTTAGTATGATTCAAAAGTTTCATCTATTCTGTTTTATGCATACAAATTAACTTTGTATATATGTATGTTTTATATACATCTATGGAAATATACACATATAAATGAAATTCCATTATACTGTAAGTGGACAATATTGTATTATAAATCTTGTAGATACACTCATTTTTGTAGGGAAAAAATTATCAAAGAATTTACCTGAACTCAGGATTCTTAACACAACTGGAATATTTAAAAATACTAACAGTAATACTAATACAAACATACTATTTATGTTAAGAGCCAGCAAGCTCTGGACTTCATTCATGCTAGAAACATCTGGACTTTATTTGACCTGATATATTGTTATCCAAAAGAGCCTCACACTATTTAAAGATGCACTGCTACTTCTATTCTCTCACATTTCAATTTATGCCAGCTACAGGGCTGTGCTCACAGCACCTGGACAATCTAATCAACAGCAACTACATACCGAATGACAGTAAACTTGAGAAGTTCTGCTGATTCCAAAATCTTCTCCATTGATCTGATTTCCAGATAACTGGGCGCTTTAAACTCCACACCGGGAGGCATTCCCTCCACCACCACACAGCCAGGGTTGGCTGTGATTCTTCTGTATGGAATTTTCACAGGAAAATTCATACCAGTGGCTTCACCTAAGTGAGAGAAGTCATGTTTATTTTCAAGCCTTATAATATTTATGATTACACTGAAGAAAAAAGTCCTCAGATGACTGACAAATGCAAACCCAAGCTTTCTATCAGATCTGAAATTATGAACATTCATTTGACAATGAAACCATTACAGCATTAGAAACAGAGGTGCTGGATTACATTCATGAACATTAGTCACAACTCGAACTCTGACTGCTCACCATATGAAGAATACAGATTCTGCTTTTACTAAAAAAAAAGTATAGGACAGGGTATAAAAGGAAATAACTACATGAAGGAAAATAAAGCATTTCCTGCAAGGCCATGAAAAGAATTCAACACAGCACAAGTGAAGGAATTTCAGATAAAGAAACTCAGGTCATTACTGCTGTACAGTGCAAAGTAAAAAATCCAAAAAAACTATACACAGCAGAAAGGTTATGATGCGTTTTTAAAATTACTCTATTCCCAAGTATTACGAGTTTGGGATTATGAAGCCCTGAGAAGAACCATGGACTGCCAGCAAAATAAATACTTCATCCATGTTGACAGAGAAAGAAACAGGAAAAGGGAGGGGAACCATGAAGCAATCTACACTCTTATGATTTTATTCTTTAAAACACCAAACACCTACATCACTTACCAATGATTCTTTTCTACGTCAAAGCACAATATTCATACACAATTCTCAAATTTGTTCATTTTAATGATCACATATATAATTCACTGTAAGTGAACTCATTCAGTAACTTCAGTATCAACAACATTAATTATACCCACACCTATGTAAAAACATGGAGTAAGAAGCAATTACCAAATTTCTGGCTAAAAAGATCATTTACTTGCTCTCTCAACTGTTTGGCCTTTTCTACTTTTGACAGTCGCTCACTTTCATCACCTGGAAGAAATTGTTAGAATAGCATAAGAATTAAGCACAAATTTTTTTACCCCTGAAGCTCTTGTTTATTCCTGCGTATTTACTCAAAGCAGATTTACCTGAAGGCTTCAAAACAGACACTGTCTTTGCTCCTCATTTTATCAGTAACACAGAATTGTAGAAATACACAAAAATAGATGGTTACTAAGAAATCACAGGATCCTAGAATGGTTTGTTTTGGAAGGGACCTTAAAGCTCATCTAGTTCCACCTCCTGCCACGGGCAGGGACAACCTCCCATTAGAGCAGGTTGCTCCAAGCCCTGTCTAACCTGGCCTTGGACACTTCCAGGGATAAATGTAGGTTTATTGTCTAGAGATGATTTTGTAAACTTAATGTGAACCAACAAATTGTATTTTAGTTTCTTATAGAACATAGAATGGTGGGGAAAGGTAAAAGCAAAGTGACCATTCAATAGATGGCCACTGCTCATGGTTTCCAGTGAATTCCAATGGATGTACTATATGCCTGAGAAAACAGTAATCAGTGTTAAGACAAAGCAGTTCAGTCTGAGTGGTTATTCAATTCAGTCTGAGTACTGACATCTTGAATTTGCCAAGAATTGCAAATCAGTATTTAATATATTGCATGACAAACATGTGAATACTTCTTAACTAGTTGCTGGACCAAGAATATTCTAGAGATGTCACTGGAGAGATATTAATGAGTGTTAGAAAATATTTAACATCTCAGTAAAAACAAAATGCTAAATGCTTTTTTGACTGTACTTGCATTTCAGTGAACCAGCTGGACTGTAGGAAAAAACTTCATCGAACTAAACAAATGTCATGAAGAATATAAGCACAAATAGTATGACATGAAACCAGCCAGTATATACACTTGGTATAGTTACTTGAATCATGTTCAGGTCTTCAGCAACAGCAGTTGTGTTCACTGTGTTTGTTGTGGTTCTTGCTGTATTTGCTATATCAGATGAATTAGTTTTCCGTTAAAGGATTAATTCAGAAAACATTTATGGAGAGCTCAAAAACTTCAATCTCTTATATAAAGAAAATATTGCAAAAAACCAGATATTTGCAAAGTTTTCAAAGAGAACCCAGTTTCAAGATAGGAGTATTTATTCCATGACCTACCTACCTGACACAATTTTCTACTGGCTAACTGCATGCTTGTCTCTTAAGCATTTGTCATTTAGATGACCTACATATTAGGAGCAAATAATTTATCTCTCGACCTGAATTACTCCTGTGAATCATACATTACTGGCTACATTTTGATAAAAAGCAGTAAAGAACACATTAGGAGCATGATTATTGTGAATAATTTAAAAAAATTAATACTCCCTTGCTAGAACTATATTTAAACTGTGATTAGTAAGTGCTTTTTCCATCTTAAAAACAAACTATCAAGGAAACGAACCAAACAACCCCAATGCAGAATGCGTCTTTCAGGAATTTGTTAACACCATGCAGCTCTCATAATCTATATTTAATCCTTGAAAGAAACTGTTATCTAGAACATGAAGCAATTGCAAAACTCACTTTGGGGGCTTCTAGCAGAACTTTCTTTAACAGCTGTCTCCAGCTTCTTAGGCCTGCAAACAGATCCAACATTTCACAAACAACAATAAAATTACATCATCAACATTGTAGAAAATGCAATTTTCTAGTACTATTTTATTAAAGACAGGAACTAAGTGATATCCTCTCAGCCAAACAGACAGTCAAGAATGCAATGACTGAGAGGCTCCATAACGTCTTAGAATCATAGAATGGTTTGGGTTGGAAGGGATCTTAAAGACCATTTCATTCCACTCCCTACCATGGGCAGGGACACCTTCCACTATCCCAGGTTGCCCCAAGCCCCGTCCAACCTGGCCTTGGACACTTTGAGGGAGGGGGCATCCTCAGCTTCTCTGGGCAACCTGTGCCAGGGCCTCCCCACCCTCACAGGGAAAAATTTCTTCCTAATATCTTCCTAATATCCAATCTAACCCTGCCCTATCAGTTTAAAGCCATTCCTCCTTTTTCTATTGCTACATGCCCCTGTAATTTCTCTTGCTACTGTTTCTACAATGGCACATGGGTATCTAAACCTGTTCTAGACAAGAAAAAGGAAATTCTTACACACCCCAATATATGCATCTCCACTTCTCAGCTCTTAGTACACAGCCAGCAAGCTTTATGAGTAACCCGTAAGTGCTCCCTGCAGTAGGAACTAAACCAGTGATGTGATAATTGTAATGAGCTAAGAGATCTGGACTTGTTCTTCCTCTCAGAACAGGCTGTAAGAGTCTTTCAGAACAAAGAGAGTATTGTATCTTGTTCCACCTCTACAAGAGCTTTCTGACCATTTCCTCAATTACTAAATATATTCCAGTGTGTATTTTACAGAGTAATTTAGCAATTTCCCAACACAATTTCATTTTTTGGTCTACATTTCAATACTCATAGAACAGATTATCAAAGACATATAGGAGTCTTACTTTTTAATAATGAATTTTATTTTAGATTTGTTTCTCAGGATCTTCTCTAGTCTTGGAATTCCAAAAGTTGAAGGCTGGCGGAAAGGTACCCCCTCAGGTAGTCCTTCCACATAGAAAAGCTTCGGGAAGGATTCAAACAGTGAAAATGGCACCTGCACCGGTTCACTGAGTCCTAGCGCTTCCCCTGAAATGCAACAGAGCAAATAAGCTATCAGTTTGGTAACTCATGTGTATAGAAACAGAAAACCTCTCCTATAACTGGTATAGCATAGTTGGCACATACATAACTAGATTAGGCAGAACCAGCAGGCTTGTCTTTTTTGGTGACAGCTATCAATAGGCACAAAGAAAATTAATAGTTTTAAATATAACTCACTCTGTTGCAGTAAATCTCATCATGATTTACTAAAAATTAGTAATCTGCAGCCAGTTCATGCCACTGGCTTGGTCTGCTACAAGACTATCCCATATGTATCTTACTTTGTTACAAGCAATGCATTCTGTCTCTTGTAGAGAACAGTACTGAGGGCAGTGAGATCAGTGCTCTTGTTCAAAAACCTGCACTCAGAAAATTAATCAGAAACCATTTTTTCCAAAACTCATTAGTTTCCAAACAGCCTGTACTAGAGGAAGTGCTGGAATATGACAGAGCACGTCTCTCCAGATACCACCTGTAGTAATATATTGAGTCCTGCAGAGTCATACAAGTCCCATTCATAACCAGAGTGAAGAAAGCTTAAACAGATGTGCCAGGATGTGGATCACTGCATCTGTGGGCCATTAAAGAAGTCATAATCCAACTAAAACTTCTCCATTTCCAAACCCAAATAAAATAACTAGCGGAAATATGACACAGGATTACAAGCAAGTACATGAGAATGAACTCAGATGGGAAACTGTGTAGGGTACACAAGAATGGAAGGACCTCCGGAATAAACGTGAACACCTCTCATGCGTCTAATTGCATGTTCATTAGAAAGGCTTCTCAGTAAAAAAGAACCAACAAACTTACCATATTTTTCATTAAAAAGATTTTCGACTTTCTGCCTTAAGTCAGTAATTTTCGCATTCCATGCCTCTGCCAGGAGGAAATTAAAAGTATTAAATCAACGCTCCTACAATGAATCAGCCTTCAAAGAATATTTTAAAAAATGTTTAATAAATTAATATGTTTGATTTACTATGGCAGTAAAATGTGCAAAATGGCTTTCATTCTGCAAAACTATATTCACATCAATCCTCATTTTCCTGAAGCTCTGAAAGATACTGCTATGAAATAAAGCAAGGGCAATTAAAATTAATCCAAGAGTGATCCAAATTTACAGTATCAGGCAGCATAAAATTTACTCATCTGAACCAGCTTCCAAAATAGTGGCAGAAAGCTATTCATATGTTCAGTGACACAGCACTGAAACGCACACCTCTCTCCTGAGATCTATAATCTCTAGCACAGTTTCTACTTCAGTCGGTGAGATTAGATGTCCATCGAGATAGGCATTTTGTTTCTGACAGCCATCAGAGAAATTACAGAGTCACAGAATCACAGAATATTCTGAGTTAGAAGGGACCTACAAGGATCATCAAGTCCAAATGCTGGCCCTGCACAGGACTATTCCAAAGAGTTGCACCACATGCCTGAGAGTATCATCCAAATGCTCCTTGAGCTCTGTCAGCCTTGGTGCTGAGAGAGCACTGGGGAGCCTGTTCAGTGCCCAACCACTCTCTGGGGGGAGAACCTTTTTCTAAGATCCAACCTAAGCCACCCCTGACACAACTTCGTGCCATTCCCTTGGGTCCCGTTTACTTGTGGCTGCACTAAGTGGTCTGTGGCTGGTCTACAAAACTGAAAACTCAGTTTAAAGTTTGAAAATAAAAAAGCCTAGGTCTAGCAATAGCAAGTAAGTCCAAAAAAACTGAACACAGTTCTGAGTATGACTGTCACCCAGGTCAAAAGGAGCAGTCATTCCAAATCAGTATCTTATATTCATTCTCAACTGGCTCAGTAGGAGTAAAGTATTCCTTTCTTTCACATTTTTTGACCATAAGCAAATAAACTCAGAATGTAAGGATGCTGAAAAAAAGGTTTACTGAGACATAGAACTGCTTACAGTTACTCTGAGTGCAGTCACTCATCTCACTTGACTACAAAGAATTTATCTGAGTTGCAAGTTGATGCTTCTTTCAATACAGAGATTTCTGTGCCAGAGCACTGCACAGACAGTCCTGGGCCTTTAAGCCCCAAAAGCTCCAGCTAACACTCATGAACAGTCCTGTCCAGCTTTTCCTTTACTGATTTTACAGACTTGGACTAGGCAATCATGCATAGCTAGCTCTGATAGAGCATGGCTTACCAATGTTAGTTCAAATCCTTCCTGGTTCCTACAGGAATGGTATGCCTCCACAGTGATGTCAATATTTCAAATTTGTTGAGTGCTTATGATATTTATACACTATATCATATCTTAGCTGGGTTTATGCACTTTGGTGGTACTTGGCACCAGAAAAGTCTTCAAGGGTCTGAAGCATCGTGCAGTAAAGACCAGCAAAAACCTAATGAGCCTGACGGAACCCAAAGATCTAACAGACCTGTGCTGCATTTGTACAGCATTCTCCATACATCATTTAGGATTTTTCTAATGCATATTACTCCACATGACGAAGAACTGAATGCACGTAAAGGCAAGAACTTCAGTCATTCACTAACTGTACAACAAAACTGAATTAAAAATATAGGATATGTAATCAGAATGTTTCATACCAATATTAAAAGAATGCATCTGTGCAAATTCCCACAATACTTACGAAAAGAGAAGTCTTTTCCTTGTGTCTTGAAACTTATATTGGAGCCATTGGTTTGAGAATTAGTTTGAGTATTTGTTGTTTGTGCTTTATTGGAGCGATTAGTTTGAGAATTAGTTTGAGTATTTGTTGTTTGTGCTTTATAAGGACCTGTGAAGAGACATTACATATATACATGCAGAGAGCAGAAGCAAGACATCATATGAAAACAACACATCAAAGCTGATTACTAGAGAAATGTTAACTTCTAAATTAAGAGTATAAAAAACCACAAACCCTCAAGATTTTCTTCTAGGATTGTATTTAAGCATTTGATACTACTGATCACATCTGTCATTCCTCTGCCTAGGGCTACGTCAGTTCCCACACCTCTCCTTGGAATAATGGGCCCAAGCGAGCTATCAAAATTCCAACATTCTATCTAAGCATCATCTACACAGAATTCACTATTATTCAGAAACAAAAAATAAAACTGTATCTGGAGCCTTGAAATGAAACAGAGTTTGCTACATGAGGCAGGTGTACAAGTTATTTATGGACTACAAAAGCTGAGAAGATCAGAAAACATAAGAAGAATAAAATAGAAGAGCATCAGAAGAATGCTTAATGATATTTCTTCCATACCTTCATCAAGAGTAACTTCAATCTCTGGAACATTTGAATTTCCTTCAGGACTTTGTGATCTTTTGGAATGCCCTGGACTCATTGCTGGAAGCCAAGAGAACACAAGGTGTAAAGCACAAACCCTCTACAACATATATCTTGCATAGCTAAAAAAACCCCAGTTGTATTCCAAAAATTCCAACAGACTGAAGTAAGTACACTGTAAAACCTCAACAATACAGTGATGTTGACAGCCTTAAAAAGTAGGTTTAATGCTCTTGAAAAAGGCATACCTAAATTTTCACTCCACTAATTCAGAACAGAAGACTTCAGTGTTTCTAAGGGTGAAGGACAATTTTGGTACTTTTTATTATCTAAATAACAAAAAATTATTAACATCTGATTTTTTTATAGGCAACTTCAAGGACTTTTTTTTTCTTATAAAATATAATTTTTACTTACTGCAGTTCACAGCTCTAATTTAAATATGGTTTAAACCATTAAAAGCAAAATAAAAGTTGTCAAAATTGAGTAAATTCCATTTTCTGTACTAAGATAGTCAAGTAAAAAAGCTAGATAAATTTATGGATTGAGTATCTTTTTCAAATAATAGCATTTGAATGGGCTACTATTCTAGATCATTTTAACGCCTTGTATTTGCAACACCCATATTTTTCAACCACAGAGATCTTTCAGTCTGCTAGGGAAGCAGAAACTAAGTATTTAGGAATTGATGGCAGGAAATTGTTTACCTTTTGTGTTTATTTTACTAGCCAGTTTTCGAGGCAAAGAGGAAATGACAAGCTCAGGTCTAGAAATTGGACAGAACACAACCCGATCAATTACAAGTCAAATAATACAGCAAAATGTTAAAATTTCTTGGAATTCAGTTGAGTTCCAGTGCACATAACATCAGCTCTTTACAATAAAATTCTGCTAAAAGCATAGATGACTCTCCATCTACTATAAGCACAAAAAACCCCCAACCATAAAGCTACATTTTATAATCTGTAATTTTCTTCTGGGTCTATTTTAAGCAAAAATAATAAAGAAAAAAAAAAGATGGGAAAAAAAGCTTCCAGGTACAAGATCATTTCCCCTTCGCTAGATCCTTGATGCATGAAACACCCAATTTATGCACCTACAGAAATTTAATGAGGAATGTATATCCTTTTATGAGATAAAACATATGTGCAAAATGGTCTTTCTGTTTCATGCAACCAGAATTTAGGTAGCATTTAAAGCCTAAAGTTGCTGGGAATAAAATCAAATAACTTCAAAATCATGAGTAAAAATAACTGAATTGCAAACATACTTTTTAATAACAAATTTGATTTTGTCACTTGCACGGATAATTCTTTCAAGGCGTGGAATTCCAAACCATGTGGGACTCCGGAAGGGGACTCCTTCTGGCAAGCCTTCAACACGCAAATACGTAGGATTTGACTCAAATACAGAATAGGGAACTTTCACTGCCTCTGAAGTCCCCAGAGCTTGGGCTGAAAATAAAGATTAAATGATAGATTACACACTCAAATGGGTGGAATTTTTCTCAAGTGACTTAAAGAACCTTTGCTTACAGAAGCTCTGGTACTCAGAGCTAATAAAAAACCCCAAACAACAGAAATATCTAAATAGATTTAAACAGATTTCCTATTATTTTCTGAAGAATAACTGCAAATGGGGACTTGGTCCGTCTTGTTACAGGTAACATCTAAGCCTGCAGTGCCTAATATTTTCTTTTAAGAACTTTTTTTCATCCAAAAGCTTTTGTGTACTTACCATAATCTCTTGTCACACGACTGGAAAAATTATGGCCTAGGATGCTGCTATAAAAATATTTATCTCAGTTATAGGATAGAGTCAGTAAAACATACATAAGAGGAGCCAAGATTTCCATATCTGTACTAGCATATTTCTCATGCTTAAGTACAGTAACATTTAAACAGAGGACTTTTAAAATGCAGCAGCGTTACAGAACGGTTCATTGAGCATTTGACTTACCAAATTTCTTACTAAATATCTCTTCTACTTGGTTTCTTAGGTTTGTGATCTTGGCGTTCCAATCTTCTTTCTCTGAAAACCAGAAATAGATATGTCAGAGAATTACTCAGTCTATGTACAGAGGTACATTTGAACACATTTGAGGAGATAGGGCTACACAATGAGTAATGATTACTAATAGCAGATTAATGATACATATAATTCCTTCTATATAATGGAAAATCTGATTAAATATAGTTAAAAATTTCAAACACTGACCCAAGTGGGAGAACTTGTTTTTCAGATGCAGAAAGAAATCATTTTAGTGGCTCTTACAAAGTTGGAATTAATTAATCATAGTGTATAATAAATAACACTCTTTAGAGATGAGGATTTAAAGACTTCTTTGCTAAACATTTTGATTAGCATAAAAAAAGATCTTCAGTAGTATTCTCTCATAAATTAAAAGCCAATTACAGAAGTGCTAGCTAGCACAGACAATTTGTAGAAAGCAAAAGATGTGATATAAAAAGCACTTATTTTCTAATGAATGGCATCATACTTCACTATGTTTCATCACAAGCCACAAATAACAAGTAACTGCTACTGAGCCGAACCCATTCGTTCCAAGCTCTGGAATGCATGCAGGGAGGAAGGTATACAGAAATTTTTTGTTTCCAAATCCTAATTTTGACTCAGAAATTACCCACCTTGCTTATTTCTAGTGTCTTATACTTCCATGCATTATTATTTTTTGCAGTCAGGCCTACTTATTTGATAGATTTCACAGGTATTTAACACCTGCACGTATGTTTGTACTTATTCACATGTTGTAGTCTCAGTGGCAAAGTAATTAGACTAATTTACTTTAAAACACTGAAGCGTTATTCACAAACTATCTGTTCAGAGCACAAGATTAATTTTGCTTAAAAGAAGTCTAACATTCTTTAGCAACATCAAGGTTGCAACTGCAGTAAGAAGATCTTTGGTCTTTGTCTGGGAAAGTGGTTTTCACTGGTCTCTAAGCCCAGGAGAACATTTGCTGTGTTTGCTTGTCTGATATCAAACTGTGGCCACTCAGTAAGCTTTGTGAGCACTGGTAATTCCAGAATCATAAGTTAGTGAAAGATACAGTGAAATGACTAGTAAAAAAAAAATATATTATTCTGAACATTCAGTCTGACGTTTAATAATCATCACCTGAAAGAGGACTTTATTAGCTGGTTTTTTTACTGCTGTCTTTGGCACCCGCTGTTACTACTGTGAAAAATGCTGCCTTTTCCTCTGCTCCACAGTGAACCCCACCTTTTCTACTGAGCTGCCCTCTTGCTGATTAAGAGTTTTTTCCTAAAATCCAAATAAAATCCACAATACTTGTAATGGTATGAGAGAACTACTGCTTACATGATTATTAAATCATATTCCTTCTTTTTTTTTCCCTTCGCATGAGCTATGTGTGTGGAAAAACATAGGAAGCCCTGGATATCCATTTGTATTATTACAAGCAGATTCATACTCCTCTAAAACCCAGTGAGATCTGGATTGCATACTCCTGTAGCAAGAAAGTGCCAATACACTCCAGTTCAGGGCATTTGAAAGTGAACCCCAAAATGATTCTTCTCCCCCTGTTAAGGCACTTCATGCTTTGAAGAAGCTCCTACAACTCCTTACCAACAGAGGCCTGAAAAGAGCCCAGGATCAGCTGTGAAATGCCAAGGGCCTTCAGAGCTTTGATTCAGGCCAGGACAGCAATTCCAGTTCCCTGGGGCTGTGAAGGTGACTCAGTGTAGTTATTCAAAGGCAGCTGGACTGCACCATGATCCCACAATCCAGGAAGCCATCCATGTTCATAGTGATCAGTTTACTCCCTGCAGCCCCCATGAAGAACATGCCAACACAATCATCACACAAGGGTTACTTGGGAAATACTGTATTGAGCCACCAAACCCTTCCATTCCCACTTGGAGACAGCACCTGTCTTACCTGTTGTGTTCAACCTGGGCTGATTAACTCCGGTTGAAGTGAGAGTTAGCAGCTCTGGTCTGTAACAAGGACACAAATAATCTGCTTATTCTTGACATAAATAATACTACCTATCATGACATGAATTGAAGAGCTTGAATTTTCTATTACGTTTTTCACACTCGTCAACATGCTACAAAGGTATTTTGGAATACTTGTCTGGATTGCAAATGCCCACTTTATAACGCAGAATATTTAATTTGCCTATTTGGTAACTAGAAACCAAATGCTTCATGACTTCATGAAATCAAGTGCTTGATTACACACAGAGCGTTTGCTTGGCCTCTTTTTTAAGAAAACCTCCATGTTTAGGCATTAAACAAATACTTACCTTTTGATTATAAATTTTATTCTCTTGCCTACTTGAATTATTTGTTCAAGGCAAGGGATTCCATACCAGGAGGGACTCCTAAAGGGGATGTTCTCTGGCAGCCCTTCAACATAGAGGTCAGTTGGATGAGCTTCAAATTTCTTGTATGGAACAACTTTGGGCTCAGTGCTCCCCAAGGCCTTGGCTGTTGGAACAAAATACATCCAGTAACTGGATAGATTGGCCAATCAACCTTCATTAAAAGCCAGCTGATACCAATTACTCAGGCTATTGCAATTGTGATCTTAGAACTTGAGACAGTGCAGGACATCTAAATCCAAGTCTCAGCACATCAAAAATGTAAAAAATTTGCCATATTCTATGATGTTCTTGCTGGGCAGTCACAATACCAGACTGAAGATTACTAGATTGCTCACTGGGGCATACTACAGTGGTTTTATCTGAAGTTTTTAGTCTATAACAGAGCATCATGCAATGTTTCATTCTAGCTCTTAGGAAGTTGACTATTTTTTCATATTGGAGAGAACATAAAAATTCACCCAGAAATGTTCTAACACTACTTTTAATGATACTGCAATGGACATAAGTAAATGGCTAGTTTATTCACCATCAAAGGAAAAATATCCAAATAGGAGGGAATTGAGAGCAATCAGAAGAATTGTATATATGACTTATAATTTTTTTTTCAAACTATGACTTCACCTTGTATAAGCAGTAAACTAAAACATTCTTTTTCACTCAACTGCCAGGATTTTAAATATTTGAAAAAAAAACCCCTGATCAAAAGTCTCATTCATGTAGATATTCAAAGGAAGGAATGAATACAACCTTCAAGAAATATAAAGCTATAAAGAAAATAATGTACTCACCAAACTTTTTACAGAAGAGTTGATCTACCACCTTTCTCAGTTTGGTGACTTTCCTATGCCACTCCTCTTTTTCTGTATTTGAGATTGACACAGAACAAAAACAACATTCCTTCATTATTTTGGTTATATTTTCAGTTGTTCAGTTTACAGCATGCATAATCATCCTGCATTTTCAGGTTACAGAGAAAATGCTGTGTGGAAGAAGCATGGATTCAACCTGGAACTTGAAAAAAATAATCATAAAAAATTACATAATATTAAAACTGAACAAAAATCCACTGAACCAGTGACATCCCTTCTGACAAAATAGACAAGAATTATAAAGCTTTCATCATCCACCTCCATTCTGCAGTCCCACTTGGAAATGGGATTAGATTTTTGCCAGTGTCATTTTCTGAAGAATTATCTTGATATTCAGTGCAAAATTAGGCATGCCTATGGAATGAAAACCTGCTTACAAGGGATGAAAAGACACCTCTTCTTCTGAATATGTCTTTGTGACCAACAAGTCAAACTTATTTGTGAAGCCTGTACAAGACACTGGCCAGCTGCCACGCCATGGGTTTAAGCCAGCATGCAAAAGCAACAACTTGAGCTCCATGACTGCACTCACTAGGCTGGGCTATCAGCATAAGCATGAGCTCACGCTTCTCCAGCCATTCCTGAACCAAACCATCACTGTCTGACTGGTCTGTCTTGCAGCCAGTATCAGCCTGTTAAGGGTTTCAGGACGGAAGCCATTCCATAAAACCTTCCTGACTAGACCACTTCCCACAGGAATGCAAACGCAAATCATCATTTCCTCTGCCAGTCAAAACATAGGTTCCATACTCATGCCATTCCTCTCCTGTTGAGGATACAAGCTAGCAGGCACTATGGACAGAGCAGGGCATTGAATGTGGAGCCAATGTCTTTTAAGATGGCAGGGAACACATGGAGTAGCAGAGGAGACTACTAGGAAAGAGGGAATCCAAACAGGAAGAAAATTGAGGGAAATGAGACTCAGACATCTGCTGTCTTCTGTGTTCCCTGAGATGTTATTGACGGCTTAAACAGATACTCTCTTCTCTTAGAAAGGATGCAGAGGTCACACATGACTATCACTACAAGTTGGTGATGACAAGCAATGTAAGAAACTGTTCATAAAGCTGTGCCATAAAAATTGCTTATCACTGGTTTTCTTAGCTACAGGGGTTTTATGAGATAAGTAATGTACTCGCTTTGCCTTTGTAATCAATACAAACATATTAAATATGATTAAAACAACAGAGAAAAGGGCTGACTTAATCCAGATAAGAGTACACTTAAGGTTAAGGCTCAGTTATTAGCCTATCTACTATTTTTGTAGTAAAATTTGCTGCTTGTAGGAACAGTTGGTTATTAATACTTGTATTTCAGGAAAAGTTTAATTCCTGCACACATGTTAAAGATACATTCTTATGACATAATTGCTTTGCTTAATTTATATCCTCAATATTCACCTTAGTAGTGTCTTTGATACATCTTTTACAACAGAAGACTACAATAAAACCTAATGGTGCTGCACTAGTGCAAACAGTACTGTCTATATGCTTGTGTTACTGTCTGAACTAAGGACTTCACTGGTATTACTAAAAGTCACAGTTCAACCAGGTTGAGAGTGTCAGTTAGCATTCTGGCTTTGGGAGCAATTTCTTTGCAACTGTTTTTTCAGACATAGAAGCTTTCAATACTTTGTTTAATTGGACATTTAAAAAAAAATGCCCTGAAGCCCAAGGAACAATCGAATTCAACTGAACAGAAAAACAAGTTGGGGAAAGATATTTATCAACTAGTGCCCATGAAAAGGTACAATTCTTTCAAAACTTGATTCTTTTTCAATGTTAAACTTTTTCTCCCAGTTTGAGGGGAAATGAATTCATGGGTGCAATTGGAAAAAAAATCCATTCCTGTAGTCTTAAATTTCCATGGTCATCTTTGGATGGGTGCTCAATGGAGACAATACATGTAAGAGCATGAATCTGCTGAAAAGTGTTCCTGATGGGAAAAGTGATTGGAATGTATTATCTTTGCACCACTATAATCACTATGTTCATCACTGCATTTCAGTTAATCTGATTTTGGAAAATACCATATATAAGCAATTATTCCACAGTACAGACAGTTCCCAGTAAAAGCTTATCAACCGTGGAAACTGCTGCCTTTTCTCTATATCTCAACAGACTAACATCTAGCTCAAAGTTTTTCCTTTGAAAACCAACCGAATCAAATCCATTGACAGAGTGTTAGTAACACGGGCTTGAATAACCAGTGAAAAACTGCTGTCCCTCTGTAGCTAAAGAGAATGCAAATCCAGTGGAATTACTTGCAATGTGTTATTAGTAAAAGCAAATTGTAGCCACCACTAAGACTGACAAATATGAATGTACTGTACTTGTACAACTCACACATTTGAAAACCTACCTCCTGTAGCTGTTTTGTCCAATGGAACATCTGTCGAATTCAGAAGTTCATCCCTGAAAGATTTAAGATACATGCTTTAACAGTAACAGACACTTTGAGAAACCAGCCTCCAGTTACAGCCTCAAGTTACCACTGAAGGATCAGAAAGAAACCAACCAGATAAAAAACCTCTCAGGGGACATCATGATTCCCAACATTAAATTCCAATTAACACCAAAGTATCATAAAAGCTAACTGGAACACTACTGACAAAACATTTTTCATGCCTGCTATCCACCTGAGCTATAACATCTCATGATAAGGTACAGGTTCCATTAAACTTAACTCTAAGATACATTTCATCAGAAACAAAGATCCAAACCAAAAATTTAACCTCTAAAAAGGAAAACTTCAAAGCAGACACTTCTGTTTCTCAAATGCATCTGGTTTTATCCACATTTGAACAAACAAGAAATTAAACATTTTAGTGTTTCTTACAGAGCCAAACTGGTTTTTGAGCTGCTGAGGTTATACTACACATTACAAAACTGATAAACAGCAGAAATTAATTTCTGTTAACAACTAAGACAAATATAACAAGAGCAGGTGCCAGCATTGCATAAATACTAAAATCTATGCATAGTGTCTGATTTTAAGTCAGACAAAAGGTAAATCTACACTTCTTCCTCTTTCCTAGTTATCTGCAAGCGTCACGATGACAGAAACTGGCCATGTACCTCTCAAATAGGAGCAACTAGCATCTGTGGTAAAGGCAGCATGCACAGGGGTAGGGTCTGTCATTACTCCCAGTTCTGAGCCTGACCACTGCAATCAGCAGATTCCCATCCACTTTAGTGGTGTAGGCCCTACACCACTAAACCCCAGGAAAACATGAGCCGATACTCACTGAAGCTTCCTTTAAGCTTCAAGCAGCCTCTGGGTACACCTTAGGTCTCTCCTTCATATACACTACCTGGTCTACCCCCAGGAACACACAAGACACATATCCAATTAAACCACAGCAACCAGTAGCTGTATCTTGGCCTCAAGCCTGCCCTGGGAGATCCTCTATACAGATACAGCCATAGACACTTTGATACAGCGTTCCAGCAAGAAAAAAAAAATAAAAGCACAAGCTGAAATTTAGGCCAGGATCCTCAGATAGCATCAAATATGCCAAAGTCAATGGCTTTCAACAGGTACTGCAGCTGAAGAGATTTGAACAGTACAAAGAGATCTGCTCATGACAAGAAATCCATAATATTGAAGAGATCTGTCCAGAGATCTGTCCACACCACTGTGGTGTTCTGCTGGTCTGATAAGCTGAGTTTATCAGAGGGAACATCAACTAAAAATTCCTCCTTAGTATTGCAAATGAATATGTCAGTAGAAAACAGTCTGGAAGTTCCTGAAGATAAAATGAAGCAGAGAGGAGCCAGCAGAAAACAATGAGTAATGCATAGACAAAAATGCAAAGTTCCTTACCTTTTAACCACAAACTGAATCCTCTCCTTTGCTAGAAGTATCCTCTCCAGCCGGGGAATGCCATATGTAGATGGACGCCTGAAGGGGACACCTTCTGGCAGCCCTTCCACATGTAAGTCTTCCGCACTTGACTGGAAGAGTGAGTATGGGATAGACACTCGACCTTTTGCTTTTATAGCTTCAGCTTTGAGGAAAAAGAAGAATAAAAACATTAGACTGGCTTGTGGCTCTAATCAAATTACCTGTTTGATATCACTCTGATAAATACTGTAATTAGCACACAGGCAATAACCCCTCAGCACATTTAAATATGCATTCCTTTTTGTTTTATAGCAAAATCACTCTGATTCACAGTAAACAAGGTGCAGCCCTGCATATGCAGATCCTCCTCTTTTCCTTTTACTCTGTAAATGTTTAATAATAGTTAACAGTTCGTAACAACTGCACCTGTTAGAGTGAAGAGTCATGCTACTTTTGTTTTGTTTAATAGTGCATTTTGAAAGATGAAGTTACCTAGAGTTAATTATAAACCAAGCATGTTTCAGTTCACTAGCTCTTACTATTATTATTTGTTACTACTATTGGCTTACAAGAGTCATTAAAGCCTTGGAGGAGGGGCACACATCCCTTCTTTTTCAGTGAATTCCTAAAGTTGTGGTGTATTTTACAAATCCAAGGAACCCCTAATGAAATAAAACAATACACTTCTAACACTGCTGAAAAAAGCACGGCCCTACTAATGAGATCTTTGAAGCAAATGAAAAGCAAATAACTGACTCAGCCACAGATGGAAAATAACCTCAGTGTATTTAAGTTATGAGTATCATAATCATATCAATACACCTATCAGGCTGGCAAATACTGGAGAATGACACGAGGCTTTGCAAATAGGAAGAGGGCTGATTTCTTTATACTCCCAAGGGTACGTTAATTTTGTAAGCCGTGCAACGAATAGTTTGGTACATTCTGTTGTTTTGCTATGGAAATTAGATGTAACAAATTATTTAAGAAGAGAAAAACCAAGCTAAGGCCGAATTAGAGAACAGTGATGTTGTGGCAGCATTACTGAAAGCAAAACTACTCAGGGCACCTTTTCAAGCAACTTAATGTCACATCCAAGTGGCCTGTGGTTCAGACATGGTCTATGCAAAATGCGCTCATTAAGTCACAAATTCTTAAATGCAATAAAACAATTTGAGTTTTAAAGCTACATAGGTAACACACGCTTTCAACCACTTGGAACCAGAATATTTCTAGGGATGTTTATCAGAAAATAGGGAAACTTTGAAAACAAGCATATTTCTTGGTACATATCTTAGTCTTCTATTAGTCTTGTACATATGTCATCTTAGTTTTGTATGTATCTTAGCCTTCTATTCTGATCAGAACCAAGTATCAAAATTTTAGAAAACTGCAAGAACGGTGTTTCAATTAGACTTGGTTTCAACTGGCAAATACAAGATGGCCAAAACTGGAGATAGAGAATAGAATCATAGAGATGGACACGAACCTGAAGATGACTCCTAGCAAATAGACTAATGAAACCTTACTCAAACCCATGCCAAAGGTGTTTCAGAACAATCAAAAGAGCTGTTGTGTATCACCCCAGTCCTGCATTAATGTAGATTTTTATTGCAGTCATATACCCCTTTCAAGAAATTAAAAAAAAAAATTATTCTCAGCCTTGGGGGCTGTTGTGGCATGTGATGAAAAGCACAACAGATCCAGCAGACAAGCCTCAGGGTAACAGATCAACATCACTAAGGTCCAAATCACTACCAAGCATCAAGTAAGAACAGCTTCATAGGAACAGAAATCCTCTCTGTTTAAATAAATAACTAATAACAGGTAAGTTTTTACAAGTGAGAGTCTTTATTTCTCTTAAATCAGCAAATTTTTTAGCCAATACACTTCATAGAGCCTAAGAACACCAGCAGCATCACATTCTGCAATGAGGTTTCTTAGATTTGGAATCTTACATGTTTTTGCATAGAAATTCTACTGAATACAGCCTTCATATTTATAAATTAGTCTGTATATGTAAGTCACAACAAGTAAACCCATTTAGTTTTCATCTAGACACAAGACTATATTTTCAGACACATCAGTTGTAATGGATTACAGTGACTGACATTGCTAAAACACTTTGGAGCTACAAAAGCCAACAAATTTGAAGAGCATTCTGGGAATTCCAGACATCAATAACTTATTTCAGTAAATGGGCGATTGCATGCCCATACAGACAGAAAGAACTAGAGTCTGATAAGGAATTGGTTTGTGAATCAAAACAATGTTGTCATCCACAGGGACAAAGGGATAATTTAATACCATATGCCTTGCTATAGGCGATTTCTAGACTGTTTTAACTTGGTGTGAGTTGCTTTCAGTGGGCTGTTTAAATGTCAGATGACAGTCACACCTGAAACATGCAATAATTCCAAATCACAAGGTCCATTCTGAAAGCACTTCCACTTTTTGTGGTAGATAAGCACCACAGCTGACGCTGTTTTAGTCAAAATATATCTAGATGCAGCATCTGGAAACAAATTCCAAGGTCTAACATGCCTGATGCTTTTTCTTTCCAAGAGCCATTAACATATAATTTTTGCTTCACTGCAAATCAGTCATAATCAGACAGGAACAATCAATGAGTGGCAACCTCTCCCTAGAGCCATTCGAACAAGATTCTTTCATGTAAGAACTCAGTGTAATTACAGAAAAAAGGTCAGCTCTCTCAAATGTGGGTGCCTAAACATGAGCATGATGGAAACTGAACAAAACTACTATCAAGTTTTGCACTTTGCTGCCAAATGGAGACACTCCATTTTGAAATTACTCTGCTAATCAAAAAAAAGCTACTTTCCCCAGTTTTACATCTTCTAACAGTATTTAACCCTTTGGTGCTGTCAGTTCAGGTGTACTCCTGAGCCAACAAGATGCAAGCCAAAGGGCTGTCACAGTAACAACGAACTAGAGGCAATGGTTTGGAATCGTGTGTAACACATACCGTATTTTTTTTCAAACAGCTCTTCAACTTGCTTTCTCAAGTCTGTAATTCGTGCATTCCATTTCTCTGCAAAGAGAAGGACATGTCAGACAACAAACAAAACTGAGGATCTCTTGTAAAATCTGTTACCACTAACTGAAATATGCAGTGTGCTTTTACTGCTCACTTGCACTCAAGTGACTGCAGAGTATAGTAGAGGCTATACTTTAATATACATGGATACGTTCAGGAAAAAAAAGTACAGAATAAATTTTTTAAGATTACCTCCCAAACTTGTATATTAAATCAAGTTAAAAAAACCACAACACAAGCCAGGCTAAAGTAACTTCCAAAAGTGGTTTCTCTTCGACAGATCAGTCAGCAGCTCTCACAGCCATCAGACATAAAGGCAGTTTGTAGCTGTTGTTGATAGTTATCTAAATCTGTGTGCTGAAAAGCTTAATTACTGAAGCTTGATAAAGCATACAGTGAGTATATGGAGTTGTTTTGGTTCAAATCTGTGTAACTATCTGGGTCAGGAGGCATTGTGCCATCCTCTACCTTAATCCAGCATTTCTCTAAGTCCTGATGTTGCAAAACATCACCATAAATCCTACTTTTGAAAGAAGATACAGGCTGCAAGACAGAAGTTATCCAAATCCAATCCTGTATTACATGGACAACTGGATTAAATAACAGAATTTTAACACCTAATTTTCTGCCTGTGACAGAGCACACGTTTTCACTGCTTTTTTATACTATCTCAATGCTTTTAGGAAAATCACACAACTCTTTTGTAGATGTTGCCAGATATCATCCGGCCTTTTCAGAAAGAGTTAAGCAAGTGTACTTACAGCTTATTTCTTACTCCAAAGACTTGAATCTAGTAACTATAGAGGTCAAAAAATGAGGCCATTCAAGCTATTACACTTCCAGTTGTCAAAAAATACTTATATCAGCCAAGACAGAGGACTGAATTTTGAGTCTGTATCAAAAGGGACTTAAATATTCATTCTCAGACCAATGTACACAGCTTTGATGTCCATATTTAATTTTATATTTTTTTAATGTACTTTCATGGATATCATTAGGACAGAATGCTTCAGATGTAGGCAAGAATCCGACCTTTTTTAACAGGGAAAGGGTGTTTTGGCATGCTTGCCTTGCATCCACACAAACTCTTTTTTCTAGTTACCTGGCAGATCATCTACAGTAACTAACCTGTTTATATTTTGTAATTACATTCTTGTGGATAATTTTATACAATTATTTCTGCCACCCTTCTACTGCTACTCTGTACTGCACAGCTTCTTACGTGATAAACAAGTTCTGAGCTCAATGTTTTCTATTCCTATGTCACTTTCTCCTTACAATATTCTCTCCTTTAACTTCAGATACAGACCTAGAT
>JAWWLV010000053.1:8353955-8369920 GCA_035041135.1 Platyrinchus mystaceus | reverse complement strand
TATATTTACATATATTTTGCTTTAGCTGTCTCTTGTTTCGGGCCTCTTGATTTTTTTTTTACTTTTTCCCCTCTTCTCCCTTGGTTTGGGGTGGGGGGGGAACTTCTTGTAGTGAGGGTTTGGAGACTTGGCAGGGAGCCAGCTCCAAACCATATCAGAACTAATTTTAAAACATGAAATGTTGATGTTTCTGCTCTTTTTCAATGAATTTTTAATCAGCTTGATCTCTTTCCTTTTTGTAAAATTTATATTCCTAAAGAGTACTCTTTTCCTTTAAAATTTCTAAGTACATTAAATACATAAATTCAGAGGGATTAAAATAACTTATGACACTCCAAGGCTATTTGCTTTTCATAATAACAGCTCTTTTGAAGGCTACAGACAGATTGGTTAAAAAGGGCTGGTGCAGAAACTGATCAGAAAACTGATTAAAATAACCCTCCTAAAATTCTGCTGTTTAATGCTCTGTTTCACCTGCAGCTATGCTGGAAGGGTGAGCTGTAGGCTATTTTTAGCAAAAACTATGACCATTTTCTTTATTTTACAGCATGTCTATGCAAAGGCAATACTGGAACACGCCTCAGCATAACTGTATTTTTCTAAGGTTCACTTCCTGCACAGCACCACCATGCACACACAAACCCCTATATGACTCCAAAGTTTATAGCTCTCTATAGTTTGGACAACCTTTGGCTTGAATCAGAGTGGTAGCTACTCAAAGAATAAAGGGGAAGCTGCTTTACTTTGGGGTATGAGTTGACATGAGTTTTAACTCAAAGCACCCCATCACTTCTATCAATATACTGAAATCCCTCCCTTCAAATGCACACTGCTTAGACTTCACAATGGAAGTATACAGTATAACAGGGATTTTTCAGCTCAGACAAATATGCTGCAGTACAGTGGCTACTATTTTGTAAGGAAGCAATTTCAGAGCAGACTCTCTTCAGATGGCATTGGGTTACGCTGTGGGATATTTGCCAAATTGTGACATCAGTTTTATGTGTGAAAAGAAAACTATAATGAGGATGAAAAGCAGAAAGATGAGAGGGCTTGGCTTTGGAAGGAACAATGATTAGGTTGTCTCTAACCAGATTCTATTTTTATTACATTAAATCATGCCCGTAAACCCCTCGTTCTCCAACGTTAGGCAATGTACACTTATATGAAGAGAAGATAATCCTAACACCTTTCCAATTCTGCATTTGAAGGGCGACACTTTGCTACGCTGTATGGTTGAGACCTCTCTGAACGGTGCTTGTACACTACTTGAGATATGCCAGGATGAGAATATTGATGCCACAATCCTGTAGTTATTTTAAAAGCACATTAGAAAATAATCTCAATAATCTTTGTATCTAAACATACACAAAAATGTTATCCCAATAATATATCATATTAGAAAATGAAGGGACATGCTGTTTTGCACTTCACTGTTAACATGTAACTATCGTTCAGATATGTGTGGCAGCTTGTTGGTGTTTCTTTGCATTACTTTGTAATACTTTGTATTAACCTAATGACAAATGCAAACAGAATGAAATATTTAATACAAGGTTCTAGTTATTTTATATTGCCATTTATAATTATGAATTCTTATTTACTGTTCAAGTCAACATAATGAAATAATGATTTCTATTTTCCACTCCTAGTTGAGGCCAATGTGTTAGATGACCTAAAGATAAGGAAAAGCAACTGGAAGACACCTTAAAACATACAGAGTCCAAGCCATGGACCTCATAAATGTTTTTATGCTTTGCCCACATAAATAAACTTTTCAAGTCAATTTTGACACATATGGGTCATTCCATACAGGAGAAGTGATTGATACATTATAAATCATAGATTCTACGATTTTCAGTGTAGAAAAGTTACAGAAAGTTTAAACTAAAGAAAAGATTCAAGCAGTGCTCTAGAAACATTAGTTCCTGTTTAAGGAAGCCACTGAAGTTACAAAGTCTGCACACTGGATTCTCAGAAAAAAACATCAAGCAGTTTGAAAGACTTCTGGAACTTCTTCAGACCAAACACACACATATGGGTTTGGATGAAGTTGTTCCTTAGCTCTTTTGGCACTCTTCAGAATAACTTAAATGGCAGGCAGCATGGAAATGCTGTATCCTAACAGAGCTATGTAATTGCATGCTTAAAGACCAAAATAAGTAAACAGAGAGGCATGGAGAGAGCAACACATATACAACCAACCCTTTCATGAGATAAACACATATAAAAATTACTATCATTACCTGGGATATTAAATCTATGGTAGTCAGGGTCATCTGATTCCCCCTTTACTGGTACCGTTGCCATTTCCGAAGAAATTCCTACGGTAGCAACAAAGGAATGAAATATGGAAAATAGTAATAAACAGATTCTTAAAAAACCCAAACAACAGTCACCCACCAAGATCCTTGCTGGTCCCTGTCAAAACAAAGAAGAAAAAAGAAAAAAAGATGCTACACATTTGTGGAGCTAAAACAATGGTAAAAAAATGACCTGCTGGTTTCTTATGTTTCAGTTTGGTCATCCTACGAAAGGATCCAGGATTAAATGCTTCCCTACAAACTACGTGTCCCTGGAGATGCTATTTTCAGATCTGAAGATTTTTCTAAAAAAAGGCTCCTTCCCTTTTGCATTCTACCACAGAATAGGAATATATTTTACCACTCACTGTGCTGAAAATACTTGTAGACCTGCTCCTGCTCATTTCTCTGTGCAGACAAGTTCAGATACAGCCTGCATCAAACTGCACTGCTGACAGATCAACATATACCCCCTCCATAAGACTTGACAGCATTTTCTAAAATGTTTTCAAAACATTCTGACAAGTAGAATTACTTAAAATGCCTAGAAAGCAGCACAGGGAAGAGTCTGGAACTGACCGGGCAAAAAGTTCAAGTTAACCCTTTGTGTATATCAAGTTGAATGTTAACCATACCAGGTTCCTAAACCACAAATTTAAAGTTGTGAAGCACAAAGAACTAGAGCAAATGGACTACATATAAAAATTCTTATAGGAAAGTGAGGAGTTCAGCCCAACCTAACAAAAAGGAAAGTCACCACCTTATCTTCCAGCACACCTACTGCCTCACTGGCTTTAATGGGGTTATCCATGCCTTTACCTCACAGCACACTGTTAAGCATTGCTCTGCCACAGACCATAGTGCCTAGGAGAATCATCTGCTACCCACAAGGCAACTTAGGAATGGGTTGGCAATTTTTTAATAACAAACAATACATCTTGGTATTTATTATTTATTTATTTCCATTTTGGCTAGAAAATAGATATTTTGTTATTTTCAATAGGTTAGTAATATTAACAAATAAACAAAGACTTTTGTTTCCCATTAGGGACAAAGCTATCTTGAATTAGAACAAACCCAAACAAAACAGAGGCATTTTCTCTTTTCTAAGCTATTTAAATTATTTTAGTCTACAATATATTACAAATTTTCTCCCTCTTGAGATGGAAGCATTTGGCTAAGGTTCAATATTTGATAAAAATTCCAACTGAGAAGTGGAGAGTTTCAAGGAAAAAAAAGGTTTTCCATCTCACCAAAGATGTCTTTTTGCTGCTTTTGTTTTTTTAAGCTTCCTAGCTTTGCTTAAACTCAAATTTTGGCACAGAACCTGACTTTTTTTTTTTTTTTTAAATAAGGGCAAAATTTTGAACATACCGGAATCTCTGCTTGGTTCCATTTTCACTTTAATAGGAGGACAACTACAAAAATAAACAAATCAAGCAGATTGACATTATAAAAAACAAACATCATATTTCTGGGAAGTTCCTCAAGCTTTACAACCAGTCAAGTAAAATCAATATCCCAGATTTATTTCCAACAAGAACTCAAAAGTAAAAAACCTTGCATATTAGCTTATCTGAGTCATATCAAGGGAATTGTCAGGAATTTCCTATCCCTAAATTTTTGGAGGCATACAAAATATTCAAATCATGTTTAGCATTTAATGAGAAGCAATCACAGCAGCACAGAAAACTAATGCCTGTTTTCACATTAACCAATTTTTTATGTATTCCAACTATAATATCTTCATTTACTAACCAAAAAATATTTTTTTGGTTTTTTTTTCAAATTGAGGAGGGGGAAGGAAGCAACTTGACATCTGTTCCTTCTCGTTGCTGTACCATAAAACGTGGCAGACTTATCCCTGACTGACAAATTGTGAATTAAGAACACTCTGTGGGCTAATTAAACCATGAAGACACTTTGCCATTTGTTTAACTTGTAACAGTTTCCCCACAAATAACGGTCCAAAGAAAGAGAAGATTCAGCTTCATGTTTTTTATAATGCCAAGCAAGCAAAAGTTATCCGAAGGTCAGCTGGGCAGAAAAAGCACACCAAGAGAAAGATAAACCACATGAAAATGTGTAGTTGATACAAAAAAGAAAGCTACATATATACCTTCCACCTGGAGGTATAACTGAATGTGAAGCATCTGTTATATGAACTCCTGAAAGTTAAAAAACAGTATTTGAATTTCCTGTACTCCATTGACTTTAAATACAAATTGAAACTGTAACATTGATTTCACAAAGCAAAAACCTGTTCACATTTTACAAGCCCATGTGCATATTTTCTGTATTCACAGATAATGAGAGAAAGATCTCATTACCTTAATCATCTATAAAGCAACACCAATATAAAATCTATTCAGATGTGCATTTTACCATGCTTTTTACTGCTCTCTTTTATGATGCTAAGTGAAAACCTTGGGAAACAAGGACAAACAAGTCTTTCACCTAAACTCTGCCAAAAGAAAGTTTCATACCTATGAAGTTTAGCCCTAAATTACAGCTAGACACAAATAACTTACATTTTTAGAACGCCATTCACCACATTGAAAACCTACATTGCATTTTCAATAGAACTATATTGTTATCAGAATCTTTGTAATTTCCCAATCTCTAATCTTCTAACTGAGCACAAGCAACACATTTTTAATTTTACTAATCAAGCATCCATTTCTGGCTGTTTAACTAAGAAATTAAACTTGCTTTTTTTTGATTACATTCCTATAGAGATTGCTTCATCCTTTTCTTAAAACGAATCCTCACAGGTTTTCATTTACCAAGTAAAACAACGTGATCCCATGAAAGGAACAGAAGGGATTTCTCCTAAGCTAGAAGTGAATCTTTAAGGGTTTTACAAAACTTACTCTGGCTCAGATTTTTTGATATATAGAGGTTTTCATAGGAACTACAACACCTAGCCACTTCTGCAGATTAATTTTTATATAAATTATTTCATAACATTATTTAAATACAAATGCCAAAATCAGCTCTGTAGTGGAACGTAAGCACTGCAAAGTCTTGGCATCTTGTAAAACTGCAATGTAGTCCTTCAAAAGTTCAATTCTCCTTTTCCTATGACACTATCCAATTCACATTAAATTTAAATTCAGTAAACAGATGAAAAACTAAATAGAATGAATTTTATCTCTAATGAGTTGCTCCTGGCAGAATGCATAAAGGAAAAGGTTATAGCTCAGTAAGTAAGGCAACTTACAGTCTAGGAATTTCTGCATAGTTTGCTGCTTTATGGACATGACCAAATATTCTATCTATATTGCTGTCTAAACTCAAATTGCAATCTGTTTCTGTTTAGTCTGAGTAAGCAGTAACTTACCTGTGTGTTCCTCTGGCTCTAAGAAAGGCCTGTGTGGAAATACAGAAAGAGAAACTCACAGCTTTAGCAAAGACATAATTAATTACTTGGTAGTGTAACATTACAGAGAGTGCATTCCTGTTTAAGAGAAACAGTCTGCAATGTGGTTAATTTAAAATTAAAATTAATTTTACTAAATTTAAGTACAAAACCAAATTGGACAGAGTAGTGCAAGAGAATGAGCAAATAACCTTTTGATAATAAATGAGATCCCTGACTTGTTTTCCAAAATCCATTTCAGGGTTGAAACATCGTAATTTGCTGGATTTTTAAATGCAAGTCCTTTGGGCAGGCCCTGCACTATTACAGCAGACTGGTCCCTCTGTATCTTCTCATATGGCACAGGTACCACCGTTGACTTTCCTAAAGCTTCACCTAGAAAAAAAAAAAAGATTGTTCTGAGGTCAAGATTGCTCAAGTTAGCAAAAGAATGAGTCCCTTATAAACCCTTGTAACTTTGGAGAGGACTGGAGCAAATGCAAAGTGCAGATGCAAATCTACTCAGAAATGAAATGCTACTGGCATCAACATGCACTGGGCAATAATCTGAAATCACACCCCACAAAACACAAGAAGAAAATTAACCACTATATGTGTACTTTTTAGAAACAGCTACTAAAAGTTTCTAAAAATAGCAGTGTAGTTGGAAGGCTAAGATTGTGCAGTTTCTTCCTCCCAAATGGAATAAAAACTTAGAAACCTAGAACAGGTCTTCAGAAGATTTTAAAGCACTCACCATAGCAAAAGCAGAAAAAGTCCTCCACAGACTTTCTGAGAGTCTCCAATTCCACAGCATCCCCTGTCAGGTGGTCTACCCCTGTTTCAGCTGGTATAGTCTTTGTTTTCTGCAGTTCTGCAGCCCTGTCCTCTTCTGTAACACCTGACAGTTATTTATAAAAAATAGACAAAAATAAAATAATAAAATAGTAAGTTATTCAAACTGTCAGTACCTAGTCCCTCCAGTTTATACTAGAGATGCTCAGGAAGGATTCCTGCCAGAAAATCATAAGATCTTATTTGCCTTAGAAGCAAATGCACATATCTATGTATATAAGCAATGAGCAAATTTGAATTTACACCAGAATAACTATATTCTCCTTAAAAACTTTGTAAATATCACCCTCTGAGGATTAAGAATGATGAATTTAAGAGACACGTCCAAGGAGGCTTTTTTGGCATGAAGTAGAAAATACTATTAGTCTCAGGAGAAGATAACACAGTAAAAATAAAATGCAAAACTGCCAAGAAAAGAAAGACCAACAGTCACCAGGGAAAAGGTAAAATGCCAGTGTACCAGGGTACCATAGCTCTCTACCGCTGTGCATGACATCTTATGCACCAATTCTGTTACATCCTGGTTTGTTTATGTTGTATGTGCTTCACTGAAGTTTTTATAGAAAGGATCTGAGATCTGCCACAACAGCTTGTCTACTTCAAAGGACATTTGAAGTACACGCCTCTTACTGCCAAATAGGAGGAGTTGGAAATAAGCCATCATCATGCAAAACAGAGAAGATTTAAGCCCTACATCTGGTTCTAGTCTCTGAGCAAAAGTCATTGCAAAAGCAGTGAGGGAATAACAACACTTTCAATGTTAAAAAGAAAACAGAAGGGATGGCTTCAGGTGGCAGCCTTCCTTTCTCGTCGTTCAGTTCTTGCAAAGATTTACTGAGAATCATCCAGCAAACAACAGAGATATGCTTGCCTACCTGGAAGGAAAGGCAAGGAAGATCTGTGATCCTGTGTGCAAGAGCATGATCAGTGCTGAAGCTGTGTCGTGACTTCCCCACGAGCCAGCACAGCAGTAAGCCTGACACACTGCGTTGTGCATCACCAGGACTCCTGGCATCAGAATTCTACACTGACACAAGAAAACAAACATCAGTTTGAACAACTGATTACAAATGGACTGTGCAATGAGCTGAAGCAGCAATGCTTTTAGTAAAACCACATTTATCATCTGAAAAACTCATATCTTCATTTAAAAGAGAATCTTGTCCTTCTGCAGATCACACATCTGGCTTCATGCCCTGGAAATCCACCTCCATGCAACATTGAGCTTTCCAGCTCTTGAGGCCTGAAACTTCTGCTTTCTCTGCAATATCACAAGGCCTACCAGAACATGAAAAATAATGCAGAAGTCGGATATAATTATATACCTGTAACACAGGTATATAATTAATGACAGTTTTTAAGACTTGCTTGTGGACTCGAGGATAAGAGACATTAGTTTCCATTTACAGCTCCATGTATTGTTGCTTTTCAAGTGGGGTTTTTTCCATGTAAGAAAATAAATCACTCTCAAAAGTATACCCACACTTTTTAAAAATAATACACAAACCAAAATTAAAATGACAACACTACCCACTTCACATTAAAATGAAAAGCAGACAGAGAGATAGAGAAATTTTCTTTCTTAACTAGAAGAGAAATCCTTATCGGATTTTTTTATTACATGATTTTTATTCATTTTCTTAAACTTTCATTATGCATCTGCCTCCCTAATCTCTCCCTAATCACATTCTTTGGCAAATATTAATCAAGTTTGACAAACAAGATCAATTTTCAAGCACGGCAAGATTTTTGAGAGCGCTGCATAATTGATGAAACGTAGCAGGCATTCACTCCTCCTGGCAGCACCGAAGGACACATGACCACTTGGATGGTAAACAACTTCACAGATTCTGCTAAAGCTCTCGCTACAATTACTGGAGCCCACAGCAGGATTCAGGCTACCTTTGGGAGAGGGTGCCTGGGACATGTGCAACAAGATCTGGTGTGAAAGAGGGATGAGGGGGCTGTGTTTACAGGGCAAATAGCTCATGAAGGGGAAGGAATGGTTATATGGTAAAAGAATAGCATTCTACATAGCTATGAGCATACTGCAGGATAAGTCCAGTTACTCTGCAAAAACTCTTCTGGATTCAGGAGGATTATAATTCCCCAGTTCCCAACAATCCTCATTTTGCACTGAGAGTCCATATATACCTAATTGTCTCTTATCTTCTTGTACTATCCAGGTGTGTTGGTTATTCAGAATATCCTTCCCTCTGGGTTTGATGGTCCAGCATACCACTTGGCTGGAAAAGGAATCTCCCAGCTGTCCCCATTCTTATAAAACAGATAAAGTATAAAATGAATAGGCTGCTTTACAGAAAAAAAAAAAAAAGTTGTCTTACAAGAAAGTTTATGATGGAACAAAAATATTTGAAATAATGGAATTTTAATTTGGTAATTTTTTCTTGTTGCAATGTCAGCAACTGGACAGCTAAACCTTGACCTCTGTATGGGCAGATGCTACAGGTTCCTGCCTGAAGCAGATGCTTATAATTTGATACAGCTCTCTTCATCACAGAGAACATAGCACTTACTCTAAGGTCCACACAGTCTGAGTGCAGCAGACTAAAAGAGGCCATAAGATTCTGTTTGCCAAGCACCTGACCCAGAGGTAAGGGGAGAGCTGTGTTGGGAGAAGGCAGGCAGCATTTCTCCTGTGGAGCAGAGCATGCCCTGCTGGGTCACACTGTAGACAAGTGTCAAACCCAGCACTGTCCACATCTCACCATAGAGTAAGAAACAAAAAAATCAAGCTTCAGCAGAAAAATGAGCTGTCAGTCCCATGGCATGTAAGGCATTTTAAAACACAGATGATTTTTAATCAGGTGGCTTTTAATCCCCCAGGTATAGAAAGCTAAGAAGTAATTATAACAGTATAAATGTGACTCCTGCACAGGCACTCTGAGAGGCAACAATGATTTTGTGACAATGCTCACATACATATATTTTATTATGTGCTTAAGGAAAATTACTACATGAACATAACTATGAGCAATGAAAGAGAGAAAGTAAATGTGTGTGTGGCTAAAAGCATTTAGGTTTGGTTTATAATGCATCCACCCAGCTCATCTGTGAGCTTTTTAAGACCACCCAGCTTTACAGTTCATGAAATTGAAAAATATTCTCAAAGTAAAGAAAATTAATTTTATAATTATCAAACCATCACCTAAACCACAAGAAAAGCAAATCACCTCAGGCAGAATTTAGGAGCCATAGAATTTCAAAGAGATTGTCTATCTCCAGTAATTTTCTGTTTGTTTTCAAATCCAAGGGATCAAGATGGGTGGCTTCTGGGGAAATGGGACTGAACTTTCCCTGTAAGCTTTTAAAACGGCTGTTACCTTCATACCCCTTAGCCAGCTAGGCAGTAACAGAACATGAAAGCTTTGGGGCAATCAAGCCAAGAAACCCAGCTGTACAAGTTACCCAGCTCTGAAATGACCCCAGAAAAACAGCAGGGAGCTCTGAGCTAGACAGGGCATGGCTACAGCTAAGGATGCTGGAAAGAAAAGGCATCTGGACAGGCACATGACCTGCAAGAGTCTCTGTTCCTGACATTTCCACAGGGAAGAGAGGTAGATGATAGAAGCAGAGAAAGCACTGCCAAGGAAGGGAGGCATAACTTGCGTTTAACCATGTAGCAGAATTTTTGAAAATGTATGCTTGTTTTAGACAACTTAGTAAAAGGGGTGAACTGACTTGTAAAACAAAAGAAACTGCCAATAATGTAAAACTCAGGAAAAACAGATTAATTCACCCCTAATACCATGAGAAAGAGCTTGTAAAGGAAACTCTAAGAAATGCCTGACTGTCGGCTGGCCATCATCCACTTCAGGTAAAACCCTTTTACCAGTCCAGGAAGCTGGGGGGAAAAGAAAGGGCAAGTGGTAGAAAGTGGGAAGTAGTAGAAAGTAGAAAATAGGAGACCACAAGGTCTCCTAAATGATAGGAATATTATTTTCATCTAGACTATTAATGCAGAATTCATATAATGAACACATATTAATATGTGAAAAATATGCAGTACAGAAACTACATTATTTGCATTTGCAAATGGTTAGGTAGAAGGGGATTGCAAGCTGAACCATTTAAGTGAGCTCGAATGGAGACAGCGATGGCAAAAAACCCAAAGCTCTTACCATAAGACAGATGGGGATGATTGCTTTGGATTTTATTACTTGCAACTGCAGATGCTGGGTAAGTGCTAGGAATATTATTTTTAAACTAATTGCTAAGCACGTGATTTATTAGGAATAACCTGGTCAAATCTTTAAATGTAGATGATTTAACTCATAGCAACATTCTGCAAATACAAAATAGAAAGTGACTGAAACTTAAATCCAAAAAAAATTAAGTTTAACACAGTACAGTTAATTTATCAAATGGTTACAACCACAACAGAAAAACTCCCCCAAAAACTAGGGGTCAGGCAAAAACAGATGCAAAATATGAACTAGTGCTTCAGTGTACAATGTAAATACTTTAAGAGACTGGGAAAGCAGAATCCCGAAGTGATGGTGGCAAACACAATGTCTGTAACAGGACAGTTTCAAAAATGAAAAAATCCTGTAAGAAATGAGCTCAAAAAGAAAATGTGCCTTAAAATCAGAAGCCTCTTTCGATTGTGTAAATATAGGTTACAAGATGGATTCCGGTTTCATTTTCCCTTAGTCACTGTCTCTCTCCCAGAAGACCCCCAGAAACCCCCTTATCTCATCCTTCAGGAATGTCTGAAACTGTCCCTGAAAGTTTGTATAAGTTTTCTAATTGGTTCCTTATATACCCTGTTTCTATTGGTTGTTATCCCTGGATTTTCCTTATATACCCTGTTTCTATTGGTTGTTATCCCTGGATTTTCACTGGTTGTAGATAAAATCCCACAGAAACCTATAAATTCTTTTACCCATAGCAATAAACTCTGTTTCTTGCCCCGCTCCTGGTGATCTCGGTGTGTCTCTTACTGAGGCATCCTGGGGACCGCGTGGGGGAGGGACAAGGGGGAGCATCCCATTCAACCACCGCAGCGTCCTAGCTTTCCAGCAGGAACATCTGAAGCCTCATGCTTTTTATTAAATAAAGAAAGATATCCCATAAACTGTAGCAATCAGGGCACTCCAGAAATCTTTGTACCACCCTGGGGAGATATGGACCCTCAGAACTAACCCTCAGTGCTAAGGTTTTACAGTCACACAGAGGCACGAGCACAAGAGCAGGAGCACGAAAGAAAAAGCCAGCAGTTACCTTGCCCACACCTCTCCCAAGAAAACGGATTAGGAAACTGTTCCCTATTTAATCCCAAGCAGAGACAGGCAGGTTAGCGTTAACACATCACTAAACAGGCATGATGCAACCTGGTCATGTAAAAAAACCAAGAGGACAGTAACATAATCCCTTCCACCACCAGAGATGCCAGGTCTCAACTACCAAGTGACAGACATGGCAGGAATAAATACATCATGCTTGCCAACACAGTTAGTCGGGGCAATGGTGACAAGCTACAGTAAGAGTGGCCAGGAGCAACCACTTATCTCTGCTGGTCTGGACCCTGGGAAAAGTTATTCCAAGTCATTTGCTGCAAAAAGGGAGGTAAAAACTTGGTAAGACAACTGAGAGCCACAGCTGAGTAAGTTCCTATTAACAGTGACTGGGAAGAGGCTGTTTCAGCAGATACTCAAACAGAACAAACTCTTAGCAGAGTTTTTTTTAAAGGGGCCACTTCCAAATAGCTGCAAGGAAATTGGGCATGAAAGAACGGTCAAGAGTTACAGAGGTGTAAACCAGTTCTGGCTTGGCAATAGGAAAGTATCTTGACAGTCACACCTTTAAAAAAGCAACTATTCAATTATTTCCTTTTTTCCTGCTATGAATTCCACACAGTGTAACCCACTTTGAAGTGCACTGGCTAACCAAAGCTAAAGTAAGGATCACAGATACAGCCTCCATTTGCATTTAAAGTAGGTAATAGATCAGTGATGGCACACATGCAACTCCATAAGTGTTTTGTCAGGATTAATTCTCCACCTGGCTCTTACTGTTTTTCTTTGATTTACTATTTATGTCTCCTTTTTCTTCCAAAATATTCTGTAGCTTCAGGGGGTAAAGCAACAGAAGTCTCAGCTGGCCACAGAATAGTTCAGGGCTAAAGAAAATGACTGTGGGAAATAATTTTCCACATTGGCACATGATCATCAAAAAGAACTGGTATTTTTGAACTAACTGCATTACTTTCAAGGGATTGGGCTCTGAGCAATATAAAAAGATGTCAGCTAGTTTCAGAATGGTATTTTCACTATAATACCATAGCACATAATCAAAGATGATAATGAAGACTGTCCTTAAGATATAATGCAGACAAACACAATTGATAGCAGTTAGACTCACTAATAACCTCTGTTATTAGAGTAATACTTGAAAACGTATTAGGCTGCTTCCATATAGGTCAGAGGATTCAGTCTATGCTCAGTTTCAAATTTGAGACATTCTGCTTTAGAGCTGAAAAGCTAAACACTCCATTTAGATGCTGCTTCTGAATTACTACAGACATGACAATATAGTGTATAATCAGAGGTAATCAAAATAGTAAGGAAGAAGCAAACCAATTGTATTAATACTTTATTTACATCATTACTGCAGCATCCAAGTAAAGTATCATAAAAGGACTACATCCAAACCAGCAGAACAGTACCCACACTAACGAGCAAGCTGCAGTGTTGGGGGCTATCTCAGCAGATTTCAAAGACATTTTTAAGCACTAGACTAAAATTACCACAGAGCTACTGACTTAATATAAATTTTCTCACTACTGTAGCTTGATTCCCACCTACCATATTCTAAATACCCGATCTGTGCATGATCCTCTCTGGTCTGCAGTACCACAGTCTGTTGAGCATTGCTTAGGTAAAAGTATGTAGATAATACCCAGACAAGATCAAACATGTAAACAGCTTCATCCATTGAAAAAATGAAAGAAAGCAGAAAGACATGCCAATCAGATCTTCATCATGGGAAAATTTATATTTATACCAATGCTATAGACTTTACTGAGCTTTGGTTAAAAAATACTGAAGTCATATATTTCTATACCATGCTTTTTAGATATGATCACCTACAAAGAGAACACAGTTAAAACCAAAAATACTGATTTATGAGCTATTTAGATGCCTAGAAGTGGATGTCATGGAGACTTTCAGAAGCTTTGCTCTATATTTTTAGGTATATAAGTTGTTTTATACATCTGGCCCTATTGCTACCATTGCTTTTATTATTGCCAGTATTAGAACTAATTGCAGTCATGGTCATAAAAAATTTTTAAATCTCAACCACAAAAGAAGTATTGACTATTTTATTTCACAAAATACTTCTAATTTGGAAAAAATGTATTAGCTAGGCAACTTGGAGCGCATGCACCTCTTGTAAGTAAGGAACAGCACAAAACAGATAATGACAGGCAAACACACAGTTGGCCTTTGGGCCGTGGTGTCCATATGCACTTTTCCACTGAGGATGACTCCTGTCAGTTTCACAAATTTGTCTGCAGGAAAGTTGTCATGGAGACACATGAGCATGACAACCACAACCACAGAGCTTGTACTCACTGCTTGTGAGATCTCTTGAAGTGAGCTGAACAAAGCTATCACCTCTGATGAAAGCATAACCAGAGTATACAGCTTGCCTTCCAGCTGTTAGGGGCTCAGAATGGCATATGTACATTTGAAACCTTCTTGGATATTGAACTAAAAAGTTCATCCTCCACGGAGAAGAGATCATGCAGCAGCTTCTTTGGAAGCCAAAACCTGAAGTAAGGACAATCACCGCAAAGTTGTAATTACAGATAAGGAGTAGGAAGCCAGCATCTACCATAGCAAGACACTAGACATGGTATAACTTCAGTAAGAGATGCTTAGATCTCTCTAGAATACAGGGACAAGCTACTACAAGTCCAAAAACGCCAATTTCAGATATTCATATGAAAATTACAGCAGGTCAAAGTAGTATCACAAGTAGTGAGAAGTAATTGCCAATCCTGTGAGAGACTTGCCAGTTTTAAGTGTGTTTTGGTTTTTAAACCAGCAAGATCTAGTCTTTCAAGATTCTGGTTTTGTTTGCTTTTTCCGTCCCCCTTTAAACTGCTGAACATTAGTTGCAGAGTCACAGACATAATGACAGAATAAGAATTCCCCAGAAAACCTGATGGTTTTATTTGCTCAAAGGCCAGAAGGATTCAATGACACAGAAGCCTACTGCAGATCTTTAATCTAGTCCACGGTAGCCTAGTTTATGGTGAGAGTTAATTTTACTTGCCTGCAGATAATGAAGTATATCCAAAAGGAAACAGTAATTCACATGCCAAAAATACTGAGGAGCCAAAGCAGAGCAATTTTTCCCATAAGGTCTTTGGAGAATTGCGTTCCATGTTCCATTCATTCATTCTGAGCAGAAGGAATGGCCGTGCTCATTAAAACCATTCAGATTCTGAACATTCCTGAAGCTACAAGAAGTTCTTGCAACCTGTGGCTGGATGGACATGGAGGTACAGGTAAGCAGGAAGATCTTGGGCCAAAGTCTCTAGCAGGACTTGAAGCCAACTCTGGCCCATACCAGATGCATTGTTAAGATCAGTGTGGAAACCCAAGACCACCAGAAGTAACATGAAGGCTCCAAAAAATAAAGGACCTATCATCCAAGATGAACTGTCTACAGATGCAACATTGCCCCACCTCATGCAGGTGAGCTCAGAGCCCTGGCACCAAAGACGAAAAAAGCATCACAACTGGGAGAGCTGTAGAACTAGCAGGATTATGCTTCCCTGCAACCCACATATGGATGGTGTAGCAGCCAGTACCAATCCAAATGCTAGCAGAGGCAACCAGGATTCTTGGAGAAGAGTCATCTCCTTGGCAGATAGGATGGAACACACAATGCTGGGTAAATATCTTTCAAAGTCCAGAGCAAGATGACTAAAAAGGTGTTTCTGAGTCAGGAAACTGTTCTGAAAGTTCCCTTCTGACAGGCAAATACAGCTTGGGGATGATGAGGCTTCCTCTGGTTTTTGGCATTTTTTTTGTTATTTTATAAACCATCTTCAGCTCGCATTCAATCGAGAATGAATTCCACAGAGCTCAAGGGAAACTGCCAAGATGACAAAGAAGAATACATGAAGGGAACAGCATTCTTCAGACACCTTAGGAATAAGTCACCTGTTCAGGATAGCTGATAACCCACAACTCCACAGCAATCCAGAGAGGATGAAGGCACTTCATCTTGCCAAGGCCATGCAAGAGGAACTGAAGACCACACAACACACTTTAGCAGGGAACAGCAACTAAAACAAAGAGTTACTGCTAGGGCAAGACATACGTACGTACATACGTACGTGGCCAGTCTTCGCGAACGAAGATTTGGGAAAGGTCTTTTTACCTTTCAAGCCTGCGCAATGGATTTTT